>RJWT010019433.1:0-18396 GCA_004365215.1 Cuniculus paca
TTTTATTTTTATTATTATTGCTATTATTTAGATCATGTTTGAGACCTACAGTGATTACATTCTTTGTAGGTATTTTGTACATGTTCATGACACATCTATCTTTACTTTCTACCAAATGGCTTGTCTATTCTCTGTGATAGGTTTGAAAAGGTAACAAATACCACTAAGAAAAAGAGTTCTCATGGACAAAACAATCACAAGACATAAGAGGAATGAAAATCCTTACAAAGACAGAATTAATGAAATGACCTGTACCATATATTAATAGTGTGAAAATATCAATAATCTTAAATAAACATAATTTATACTTTGAAAGAGTAAGAGAGCCACGGATGTAGCTCAGCAACATGGTACCTGCCTGACAACCACAAGGTCCTGAGTTTAATTCCTGATACAAAAGACAAAAAAGAAGAAAGAAAGAAAGAAAGAAAGAAAGAAAGAAAGGAGGACTGATAAGATGAAACAGCAATTAAAATTACAAAAAAGTATAAAAATTGTATAAAAAATCAAATAGTTGAATGAACTTGATAGCTGAATTGTATAACAGAACCTAAAAATAAATTAGAGAACTATATGTTCCCAATAATTAAAGAAAAGAAAGTATTCATAAAAGTATTCATACAAGCAAAACTTAGTGTAAGAGAGACAAGAGAGGAGTTGATCTGGGAAATCATAGAAATATCCTATGAAAAGACAAAAAGACAGAAAAATCATTACATGTATAATCAAAACATTAAAGGGAGAAAAAACGTGTCAGCAGTAGGACTAGAAGGGCAAAGTAATTAAAATGAAGAATTTGGAAAAATCGTAGAGTAACACATATATAACTTTTACCAAGAAGTTAAAAACATTGAAGAAAATCATACATTTTACTAATAATATCCTAAGTATAAAGATTGACACAAGAAGTACATTGTCTGAGGATGTAACTTGACAATAGGGTGCTTTCCAGGGTTGCATGAGGCCCTGTACCAGATACCCAGTGCTGCAAAAACTAAAATTAAAAATAAATAAATTATATCAAGTGCTTTGACTAATAGTATAGAAGAAATTAAAGTTTGTTTAAATACCAATACGGTTTTACAAAACATAACAATAAATGTACAAAGACCCCAGTAATGTGCAGTATATATAATTCCCACCTAATTTGAAATTTTCCATAACAAGAAGCAGAAGAGAAAAATCAGTTTATGAGTTAGAATAAGCTTTCCACAAAATCTGGATAAGAAAATTCAAGATAAAGTTAGATTTATGATTTTGCTTACAAAATAAATACTAGCCATGCATGTTGTGCATGCCTATAGTCTCAGCTTTTGGAAGGCTGAGACCAGGAGGGTCACAGGTTCCAGCTCAATCTGAGCAATTTAGCAAGACCTCGTCTCAAAAGAAAAAGGAAAAAGTATGAAACTCAGTAACAGAGAACCTCTGGGTTTAACCCCCAGTACTACAAAAAATTAAGTAATAAAAGATGCCAAATATAAATAAAAATAACAGAAAAAAGAGCATAAAGCAGACAGAATAGAAAGCAAGTAAATTCGCTATTACAAACATAAAATATATTAGTGATTATATTTAATATAAATAGTATTCACACTCAAAATGAAATCCAAATATTATTGGACAAGACATAGAACAAATTCTATGTGTTTACATGATATAGTGTGTATAAATAGAAAGTAAAAAGAAATGGGGTTCTAATGTAGCATGGACAAAATGAAAGTTGATGTAGCTATATAAATCACACAGATTAAATTTTAAAGCATCTAAGTATATTACCGGAAATAAAGAGAGTGACTTAAGTATCATTCTTAAAAGTAATTTTCCAAGAAGATATAGTATTATAAGGTCATACAAACCTAATAAATCAGACTCAATGTATGTAAGGCAAAAATTGACCAACGTATAAGGAGAAATACCCACACAATAAGACATTGCTCATTTATGAAAATGACAGACTTTTCTTAATAACTGCTAAATCAAGAAAAGCCATATAAAATACAGAAAACTTAAATAAAACTGAGTGAATGAATATAAAACCTTGTAGAGACTGTACAAGAAACATTTATTCAGGTACATATGAAACATTTCCCCCAAAATATGCTAGATCATCAGCATATTTCAACAAATTTCTGAAGAGCAAAGTCACATAAATTTCATCCATATATTATCTGACTAATATGCAATTAAGCTAGGGAAAGGAAGGAAGGAAGGAAGGAAGGAAGGAAGGAAGGAAGGAAGGAAGAAAGAAAGAAAGAAAGAAAGAAAGAAAGAAAGAAAGAAAGAAAGAAAGAAAGTCCATCCTTATGTTTGGAAATGAAAAATAGACTTTAAATAACCCATGAGTCAAAAAATGAAATTGAGAGAATATTTTTAACTAAATAGTTTGCAGGATATAATAAAAATCTTAAATGTCAAAATTTAGTGATTGTTGATAAAGCAAGAAATTTACACTCTTAAATATGAGTGATGCATATTTAAACAGATATAAAACCTATCTCAGTGACCTAAGTGTCTCAACACAACAAAAAAATAAACAAAAAATCAAATAAAGTACAGGGGAAAAAAACCAGCATGAGAATAAGAAAACAGAAAAATGATAATTAGAGACCGAAAAATGGCAAAATAGCAAAAAGATGGAAAATGTGTAGAAAAATTGTTGTGGGTGCACACAAATATCCCAGTTGGATCTTTATAATATTGAAAAATTAAAGTATTCTAGAGCCTTTTTTTTTTTAGTACCAGAGTTTGAACTCATGACTTCATGCTTGCCAGGTAGGCCCTTACACCGCTGAGCTGAATCCCCAGCCCTAAAAATTAAAATATTCTAAATGCTCTTTGCTCTTCAATTGTTAAATAATTCATGATGCATTTAAATTTATTAAACACTATATTTCACAATAGTTGATTTCAGTTACAAGTAACAGTTGTAAGCAAGCAGTTACTTAAACAAACCAGCACTTTTTGATCTGTAAGTAGAAGGTTGCAGGCATTGCTTGGCTCAGTAACTCAGGAATGTAAGGGAAGTTTTGCTAGTGATTCCTTAACCTTTCTCTTCTAGTGAAATCACGATGCTTGCAGTTCCAAACATTACATCAATGTTCTAAACAGCAGGAAATAAGAAAGGAGTGAATCAAGAACCATATCTATACTGAAAAAAAAATCTCTGAAATTCCTAGCATAGATATGATCACAACTCATTGACCAGAAGGACACTATAGTTCAATTTTGTTTTAGTTGGGAGCATTCCTGCCCTCTACAAATTGAGATTCTATCAGAAATAAAGGAATATTAGATATGAAATAGTTTTCTAATAATCACCCCAAGTTGTAAAAGACTAATGATATATTTGAATTAATGATATTCTATCATAAAAATATACACAATATTCTATGTAAAATGAAAAAAATCAAACTGTATTTTTCTTTTCATGTGAATTTCTCTGTGTAATCATGGTAGAAAAAACAAAAAAGAATTTGTAATGCATTGCAATTTGAAAAACATTAACCAGAAAAAATAGACCACCTTGGATAGCAAAGTTGGTCATATCTGAGAACATGAATCATTTTTACATTTTTTGTACTTTTTAAGTATTTTTTAATTTTTTCTTATGTAAATGTTTATTTTTATAATCAAAACAAAAGCAGCACAAGGATATGTATAAAGTATCAACTAAGACAAGTTTTTTTTATATCTTAAGAGATGGGCAGTCAGAATACTGCTGGAAAATCAAATTTTTTCCTGCAGAAATTTTTGCATTTGTTAATTTGCCTTGTGCTTCAATTATTTGTTGCTTGTTTTATTGATTTTCAACGTCAAAACTATTTCATAACCAAGTATTATTGAAAGAATAAATGGAGATGCAAGTTTAACAACAACAGTTTACTTCCTATTATGTTTCATGAATCCATACTGATACCAATGCACAAGGTTGATTATCATCACCCCAGATCCACAGACAGCATTCTTTTCTAGAGAAAGCCATATACCATCTAAAGCTAATACTACTTACAACTGTTTGAAATTAATATTTAAAATCAAAATGCTGTTTAAACTCTCTCTCTCTCTCTCTGCCTCTTTTTCATCATACAGTTTAATTACCAGGACAGCAGAGGCAGGGTCCAGAGAGAGAAGGTGAAACTTAATCAATTTGATTCCTCCTGAGGCTCACCTTCTAAAATGTACCATTTTCCCCTTGCAACTTCATTTTTAGTGCTGCTAGTTTGATCTTCAGCTTACCCATAACATTTCCTCAATAAATTGGAGATGAGAAAGCATATGAGGCCAAAGGAAATATATCAAACATGTGATACCCTGAAGCTCCCCTCTAACATTTACCACCTACTTGAAGTGATTTGCCCCAAAGCAGTGAATTTTAAAGAAATTTGATTTTCTTATCTGTGAGAATGCTAATTCATATGTATTGCACTGGACTGCTATGAAAAAAAAATGGAATACTTACATGGAAAGAATTCTGTAATATTAAAGAACATGAATCAAAAGGAAAAACAATGTTTCCCCTATTGCCAATGTTTACTTATAAAATATAGGAGTAAAATTCACTTATACAATACAAAAGAATTTTTGCCTTTTTAAGTATTTTTATCCTGTGTCACATTTAAGAACACAAAGTTCTGCTCCCATGCATGCTCCAGACAACATCACATAGGTTCCCAACCAGCATAGATTCCCAGGCCCTAGCCAGTTCCACTCCCATGCAAACTCCAGGAGCCCTTGTGGGCTGGTAACCAGCACAGTGCACGGGCACCCACCATCGGATACCCATAGCCAGCACTGACTAGAAAAACCAAACAGTCTTCTGGCAGCTCCAGTTTGTGGACAGACCCGGAGAAGTTGCTTGGACTGAGTTCTGCTCCCCTGTGTGTTCCAGACAACATCACATAGGTTCCTAACCAGCTTAGATCCACAGGCCCTGGCCAGTTCCACTCCTGTGCAAACTCAAGGGCCCTTGTGGGCCAGTACCCAGCTCAGTGCAGAGGCATGGGTGCCCATGATCAGATACCCATACCCAGCACTGACCAGAAAAACCAAACAGTTTCACTTCAGAGAAACTGTAGCCAATGTCGTAAGTGCCTGGGACCCCACTAGCCACATGTATGGAAGAAATCGGGATTATGCCAACATGAAGAAAGAAAACACAATCTCTGGCATCCAACCCAAGCAGCACAAGTCCAGGAGAGGTAAACACAGAAGAAATCAGGAGTCACACACCTGAAACATCTGAAGTGATGTCAACTGAAGTAAAGAAATAACTTCATGAAGCTATAAGAGAAATTACAACAGAAATTCTATTCCAGGTAAAAGAAGAAATGAAAAACATAATAAAAGAATTACTAAGCACCTCTAAAGAAGACACAGATAAAAAATAGAGCAGCATAGGAAAATGAGGCAAATCTTGAATGAATAATATAAGAGAGATTTAGAATGCATGAAACAGATTCTAAGAGATAGCTAGGAAATTAAAAACTCCATTGAAAGTTGACAAAACCACTTGAAAGAAACTGAAGGTAGTTTCAACCCTTCAAACCTTGAGGACAGGTTTGCAGCTTGTGATCATGAAAGGAAAGATCTTTTAAGAATAACAAGGATCCAGGAAGTAACAATTCAATGGCTGAAAGACAATTTAGAGACACATAACTTAAGAATTAAAAATGTGAGTGAAAAAGCAGGGGTCGAGACAAATGACATCAGGACCCTATTTATGGAAATAATTTCTGAGAACTTCCTAAGCATGGAAAAAGAAAGTGAGATGCAAATAAGTGAGGCATATAAAACTCCAGCTAGCCATAACCAAAACAAATCTACACCCAGACATATAATAATTAAGATTCCAGAAATTCTACTCAAGAACAGAATATTAAAAGCTGTTAGAGAAAAGAAACAGATCACCTATAAAGGAAAACCCATCAGAATCATGGCAGACTTCTAAACACAAATCATCAAGTCAACAAGAGGCTGGAGTGAAGTATTGCAAGTCCTGAAAGAAAACAACTTCCAACCCAGACTCATGTACCCTGCAAAACTTTCTTTCAAAATTAATGGGGAAACAAGATACTTCCATGACAAAGAACAACTCAAGGAATTCATGACCACCAAACCAACCCTACAAAGAATACTAAAGGACATTCTAGAGAGAGAGAAAAAGGACCATGGTCTCAGGAATAACGGCAGAGGGTGACCATCAAGTGGGGCCAGTCAACTGAATGGAGAGGGAAAATAGAGAGCCAATGTCAGGAAAACAGCATAGCAGAGACAATGCAGTGCAAGGCGGCCATAACTATTAATGTAGAGGGTCTCAATGCACCAATAGAAAGAAACACAGGCAGAGTGTATCAGGAGATAGGATCCATCAATATGCTCTATAGAAGAAACACATTTAACTAGAATGAAAATCCATAGACTGAAAGTCAAGGCAGAGAAAACAATGACCTATGTGACAGGGAGACAAAAAAAAAAGTAGGAGTAGCTTACCCATCGAATGCAGAATGGATAAGAAAGACGTGGCATTTTATGTGGTGGAAACCTACTCAGCTATAAAGGAAGATAACCTCAAGGCTCTTGTAGGTGGATGGAGGCAACTTGAGATCATGTTCATGGATGAAATGGTTCAGAGTCACATGGATGAATTTTGTTTTGTCTCCCTAGTATAACAAACTAAAGGAGTTAGTGAGATCTAATATGCACAATACATATTGGGAAAGTCAAAGGGGAGGAACTATCTAAAAAGGACAGGAAGTGACCACTGTTAATCTATTATGATTTGAAACTCATATTGTCTTCATTGTTCTGATTAGTTTTGTTTTATTCTGATTTGTTGGATTTTATTATACTTGATGGCATGGACAGCTATTTTAAAGATAACAAAATATATAATTGCAGCCATAGAGAATGTTCAATTATCTTGTTTTGAAACCCTGTATTGCTTTCTTTGTTTTGTTTTGATTGATTTTACTCTATTCTGTGTTGTTTGATTGTGTTATGTCTGAAGGTATAGGCAACTATTCTGAAGATAACAAGAAGCACTATGGTAGCCACTGTTGTTTTACTAATATCTTGAAGTTCTATATTGCTTACATTGTTCTGCTTTGTTTTTTTACTGGTTTTATTTTGTTCCATTTTGTTTGGTTTTATTGATCCCTGATGGTATGGGCAGTTATATTGAAGATAACAAGAGGCATTATGGTAGCCATTATTGATTGCTTTTTACCATGTTTAGAAGTCATGTACCATGTTCATTGTTTTGTTGCGATTGACTCTACTCTGTTTTATTTCATTTGGTTGCATTCTTTTCAAAATAAAAAAAGAAATGCATCATATAATCTAAAGGACCATTTGTGAAAAGTATTTGCTGTAATCACACTCTGGGGGGGGTTGAAGAAGAAGGAGCACAGGTTTGACCACAGCCTGGGTGACTGACTGAGACATTTTTCAAAATAAAAAACAGAAAAAGCAGCTGTGAATGTAGCTCAGTACAAAGTGCTGAATTCAATCAAAAAACAAAATCATGCCTGTTAAGCTCAAGGTCCTGAGTTTGATTCCTGGTACCCCCCCCCAAAAATCATTATTGATTCAGAAGCCTCTTTATTTCTTTCAGCTAGAACCTTGTGTAAAATTTCATTCATCAAACTATAAGAAAACTTTGACAAATTCACATAAGCCATAAATCATCTCACTGCCAGGTGGCTTGACACACTAGTGGCACACACATGACTGTCCCATCATAATTAGATTCATTTGTGCCACTAGTGGAGTAAGTTATGGGTATGTGTTAATTAGGAAATTGCAATAGGGAAACTATTGGTAAGGTTTTCATAAGAGTGGAAGAGCTAAAAATTTAGTCCATTAATTCTTCCAAAATGATACCAAAAATATATTTTCAATATTCTTTTAAGAAGGAGTTTTCATAGTTTTATGTTTCAAAGAAGTATACTGCTATGCCTCCCATTTCAAAGAGGGCAAAAGCAGTAAAGATGTGTATATGATTCTAAGAATATTACTAGAATAAGTCTCTCTATATCTCTCTCTTTGACTTTAAAACTCTAACTGAAGAGCCAATAAAACACTCATTTACTATCTTAGAAGAGCTAGTAATTAACTGACCTTAAAACATAGCCCATTACATGTGCATTTTTCTAATATATATTTAATTAATTCCTCTTAAAAGTTTTCTACATTATCAAAGTGAGATGAAGTCACTCAAGTGAAGGAAAGAAATTCCCGATGGAGAATTAGGTGCATATGCCTTACAATAGAGCATGAAACACTTTTTTTAAACTCTTGGTGTCTAGAATAGCATAGTTCTCTGGTGCATTCCCTCTACCAAGAGAAAGCATTCAACTGGCAAAGTTGACATTTTGGCCTCTAGCCAAGTACTGCATTTTTCTTCAATTTTTAATGTTTTACTTTTATTATCTATACCACATACACATATACTGGTTATTAAATCAAAGACTACAAGACAAGAGGTTTTCATCTAAAAGATCCCCTTGCCTCAATCCTCTTCAATCCCATGCCTATCTCCTTTTAAATTAGTGTACATTTGTGATATATAATAGTAATTTTCACTTTGGGGAATTGGCCAATTCATAAAGCATATCTTGATCATTTTAGATTAATTTACACCCTTCTCCCTTACACTGACCATCCCCCTGATCCCAATCCCCTAAGCCAACATTACACTGATACCAAAATGTGATAAAGACTCAATGAATAGAGAAAACTTCAAGTCAATACCCTTGATGGACACAGAAGCAGAAATTCTCTGTCAGATACTTGTGAACAGAATTCAATGACTCATTAAAAAGATCATGCACCATATTGAAGTCACCTTCATCCCATGGATGCAAGTATGGTGCACCTTTTAAAATAATAAATGTAATGTACCACATAAATAAAATTAAGGATAAAAGTTACATTAGCATTTCACCATACACAGAAAGCCTTCAACAAAATCTAACACTTATTCATAATTTTTTTTAAAAAAAACTGATAGACATAGAAGGATCTTCCTTCAAGCTAATAAAAGCCATACATGGCAACACACAATGAATTGAATAGAGAAATAATAAAAACATTTGCTCTAAAATCAAGAATGAGGCAAGGGTGTACACTCTCTCTACTCTTGTTGAATACAGTGCAGTACTCCAATCATTGCCAGAGCAATCGAGCAAGAGACAGAAACAAAAGGAATACAAATAAGAAAGGAATAAATCAAGTTATAACTATTTGTAGATGATACGACTCTACATAGACAACCCTCTCCAAAAAACTCTAACAGAAGAATTTTAGATCTGATAAACAAATTCTTCAAAGTGACAGGATACAAAGTCAGCACACAAAAACCTTTAGCACTCACGCCCATCAATAATAACCTCATAAAGAAAGAAATCAGAAAAATAATTTCATTATGATAGCTTTAAAAAATTAAATGTCTAAGAATCAATCTAGCCAAAAAGAAGAAAAAAACCTGTATAATGAAAACTACAGAATTCTAAAGAAAAAAAATTGAAGCGATGTTAGAAAATGAGAGACATTCCTTGCTCTTGGATCAGAACTATTATTATTAAAATAGCCATAAAGATCAGAAGCCTTGCTTCCTGGAAACAGCCAGTGTGGGCAGGGATATGCAGCCAAATATGCATCATTCACCCATAGGCCACCACTGGAGACCTTTACTTCCTTCAGGCAGCCAATGCTCCCTGGGAGAATCAGACAAACATACCCACCATCAAGGGAGTCCAGGTGTAGACACAGGCTGGAAGAAATAGCAGCCCCACCACCACTCACCCCTGGCCATTGGAAAAGCCTCAGTGTAGCTGTAAGGGTCTGCAGAAGCCTGCCCCATGCCCTGCTACCTCTCTAAGAACCTGAAGTCAGAGAAAAACAGGTGCCTGTCCCATTCCCCTACACCATGGAAGGGCAGCCAATGTAGGAAGTGCCTGGGACCCCACAACTGGCTTGTTGGGAGGAACACAGGAGAATGTCAAGACAAAGGAGCAAAAGGCAGTCTCAGACCTTCAGCCCACACAGAACAAGTCTGAGAGATACAGTCATGGAAGAAAATGAAAGTCACACACCTGAACTCTGAGAGGATTGGAACCGAAGTAAAGAAACAACTTCATGAGACTGTAAAAGTAAACAGATCAGAAATAATGTCTCAGGTAAAATAAATCATAAGCATAATGAAAGAATAGATAAAAAAGAGGAGTATAGGGAAATGATGGAAACCTTAAATGAACAATCTAGGAAGGAATACAATGCATGAAACAGATTCAATGAGATATCCAGGAAATAAAAAATTCAATTGAAAGTTGGCAAAACGGTTTGAAACACTACAGATAGACTTTCAAACCTTGAAAACAGGATCACAGCTAGTGACCATAAAAGGAAAGATCTCTTAAAAATAAGGAACCAGGAAATAACAATTCAACAGTGGCAAGATGACACAAAGAAAAATAATTTAAAAGTGATAGTTATCAGTAAAAAAAAAAGAAGTAGGAGTCAACAAAAAGGAAATAAAAAATCTACAGAAATAACAGCAGAAAACTTCCCAAACATGGGGAAAGGATCTGGCACACAGATAAGCAAAGCATATTGAACTTCAACAAGCCATAACCAAAGTAAATCTACACCCAGACATATAATAATCAAGATCCCAGAAATTCAGCACAAAAACAGAATATTAAAAACTGTTAGAGAAAAGAAACAGATCACCTATAAAGGAAAACTAATCAGAATCATGACAGACTTGTCAACACAAGCCATCAAGTCAAGAAGAGTTTGGAGTGAAGTGTTTCAAATCCTGAAAGAAAACAACTTCCAACCTAGACTGATGTACCCTGCAAAACTATCTTTCAAAACTGATCAAAAAATAAGATACTTCCATGATAAAGAGCAACCAAAGGAATTCATGACCACAAAACCAACCCTACAGAGAGTCCTGAAGGATATTCTAGGAAGAGATAGAGATGGCCCTGGTTCCAGGAATAGCAGCAGAAGAGGATCATCAAACAAAACAGGCAATTGAAAGAAGAGGAACAGCAGAGGGCCAACAGCAGGAGGATAGCATGGCAGAGATGAACCAATATATGCTGGTTTTAACCATTAATGTAGATGGTCTCAATTCAGCAATAAAGGAAACACAGGGAGAGTGGAGCAAGAAATAAGATCCATCAATATACTGTGTAGAAGAAACACATTTAACTCTAAAAGGAATTCATGGACTGAAAATCAAAGGAGAGAAAACAATTGTTCCACATGACAGGAGACCAGGAAAAAGCAAGGGTAACTTGCCCATTAACCACAGAATGGATAAAAAAGATGTGGTATTTTCATACAGTGGAAAACTACTCAGCTATAAAGTAGGACAATCTTGAGTCTCTTGTAGGTAAATAGATGCAACTGGAGATCATACTCATGGGTGAAATGGTTTGGACTCATACTGGTGAACACCGAGTTATCTCCCTAGAATAAAAAAAAACAGAAGGAGTTAGTGGGATTCAAAAAGCACAATAGATATTATGAAAGTGATAGGAGACGAAATGACTAACATGGGAAAGTGGTACTCATTGTTAATTTCCTATTATCTCATTTTGAATTCTTGTATCACTTTCATAATTTTGTTAGGTTTGATTTTATTCTGTCCTGTTTTGTGAGATTTTACTGTGTCTTATGGTATAGGAAGCTATTTTGAAGATAACAGGATGTATTATGATAACCATTGTTGATTTCCTATTATCTTGTTTTGAAGTCCTATAACTTTCATTCTTTTATTTTGATTGGTTTTATTCTGGTTTTTTGTTTGTTTGTTTGTTTGTTTGATTTCATTATGTGTGATGGTATGGACAGCTATTTTGAAGAAAACAAGAGACATTATGGTAGCCATTGTTGATTCCCTATTATCTTGTTTTGAAGTCCTGTATCAATTTTGGTGTTTTGTTTTGATTGGTTTTAGTCTGTTTTGTATTGTTTTATTTGATTTTATTATGTGTGATAGTATGGACAGCCATTTTGAAGAAAACAAGAGACATTATCATAGCCATTGTTGATTTCTTGTTGTCTTGTTTTGAGGGGCTGTATCACTTGCATCGTTCTGTCCTGATTTTCTTTATTCTGTTTTTTTGTGTTTTGTTTTATTCTGTTTAAAATAAAAAAACAGCTATATAGGCAAAAGAGAACTATAGACTTAATGCAATATCTATTAAAATATCAAAAACATTTTCCACAGAATGAGGAAAAAAAATCTTAAAATTCACGTGGAACAAGAAGAGACTCAGAATAGCCAAAGCAATCCTGAGCAAAAAGAGCAAAATGGGAGAGATTACAAGATTTCAAGTTATATTACAAATCTATGGAAACAAAATCACTGTGGTATTGGTACAAAAATGGACATATAAGCCAATGTAATAGTACAGAAGTCACAGAAGTATTCCATCATCTATCTTCTGCTTCAATTCCATGACCCAATGTTCACTTTCTTCTCTCCCAAATGAAAACCAATCTTAAAATGAGGCATAACATCATGATATCATTGAAGTATCAGGATAAATTTTATTTCATGCTCAAATTATTCCAATTGCATTTTTATTTTCTCTAATTCTCCCTAGTATGGGTATGGATTTCAAGTATTGATTTTAGTCAGCAGCGATTTCCCCAATCCACACTTGTTGTTGTTTAGAATTAGAATGTGCCCCAAAAACCTAATATATTTTCAGAGATGAGGCTTTCGGAAGGTGATTGAATCATAGAGTTACTATACTGACACTTCAGAGGTAGGGCCTGGTCAGAAGTGATTCACTGGGAGCATAACCTGGAAAGGAACACCTTTCTCTCTACTTCCTTCCTTCACTCTCTGCTTCCTGGCTACCATGAAAGTGCTTTCCTATGACCAGACCCTTTCACAATTCCATTTCTTCCTTGGAGTCAGTCAACCATGGAATGAAACCAAGAGTCAAAATAAAATTTCTGCCCTTTTAAATTGTGGGTGTTAGGTATTGTATTTCAGCAATGGTAAATTGACTAACACAAATTTCAATACCAGAATAGTGGAATCATTTCTGTGACTGTACTTAAACATGTAGTTTAGAAACTTTTGGAATTGATGCATGGGAGAAATTTCTAAAGGTTTGGAGATGCCAACTAGAGATACACTGGAATATTATAAGCAGAGTTTGATGGGCAAAATTTGTCAGAGCTAAGAAGACCACAATGTTGACAAAAATGCAGACAATAAAGATGAGACTCAGGAGGTCTTCATTTGGAAACAAGGACTCCATTGGCAGTCAAACTAAAGATCAAGTGTGTTAAACTCTGGCAGAAAATTTGTCTTCATTTTGCCCATGTCCTCAGACTTTATGAGAAACTGAGATAAAGGGCAGTAAACTAATCTGGCAGAAGCAGTCTCAAAGCAGCTCAGTGTTTAGGTTATGGCATGGGTATTGCTGGCTGCTTTTGCCCAGAGTTATAGTGAACATCAGGAGAAAAAGATCTCATTTGAAGAGTTTTCCATTTTACCAGAGGAAGCACCTGCGAAGTTAAGGCAAAGGAAAACATAACTACTAAAAATACTTAAAAAGAAGATAAATGTTTTGCATCAGAACAATAGGAAATATGACTTGAGGGCATCTAAAAAATCTGCATCAGCTCACCATTTTCAGGATCAAGGGTACAAAACTATAAAGATTTCATTCAAAAAGAGAGACTCAGAGCACTCTGTTCATTCAGAACCAGAGAAAGAAATGTTTTTGAAGGAAAGGTTCGGTCATCCAGGTATTCAGAGCCAACTGCAGATGTAATTCAAAGCGGTCTGACTGCAGATCCTACATGTGGTGCTGATTTGAGTAATGCAGAATACCAGAGTTCTGGGATCAATGAAGTGCCTGTTCAGATTTCAAAAGAGTCTTGTAGAGTCTAGATGGTGAGTTCCTGAGAGTGCAGTGTGTGAAGGTATGAAGTAAAGCCAAAAGTGCAATCAAGACCAAAGGAAGGGGACAATGCCAGAGATATACAACATCTGTCAAGGGAAGTTGCAAACAATGAGCACAGCCACATTGAGAGAGGCCATGAATGTTACAACTGGCAATGCTATATAAAGGCAGGGCTGCAGAAGCCCTTTGAATCTCACTGCCCTGGTTGTTGGACATAGAGTTACTGGATTTAAGGTTTGCCCTTCTTGATTTTGGTCTTCCTTTGGTCAGTTTCTCTCTTTACTCCTATTTCCTCCTTTTGGAATAGGATTGTTTCCCCTAATCTGCTGTAAATTGTGAGTATTTAACTTTCCTCTTGATTTTTACAGAGATTCATAGTTAAGAGTTTTCCTTGAGTCTCACAGGAGACCTTGGACTTGGACTTTTTAGCAATACTGCAACTGTTAAGACTTTAGCTACTCTCAGAAATAGACTGAATAAATTTTATATAATGAGATGGACATAAGCATGTTTTGGGAGTCCAGAAGCAAAATGTTATGGTTTAGATCTAGAATTCCCCCAAAAGTCTCATATATTCAAAGATGGGGACTTTGAAAGGTGATTGGATCTTTGGAGTGTAATAGTCATCTGTGGATTAATTCACTGATGAGTTCAGAGCTGAACGTGATGCTAGAAGGTGGGGTCTACTTAGCAGAAGCAGGTCATGAAAATCTGAAACACAGAAGCAGAATCACAAGTGAGGTGAATCAGTGGCAGGTGATGGTCTCTGGCAGTGATCTCTGAAACAGACTGAAGCCTCTCTGCTGGGGGTTGATGGAGGAGCTGCTGGCATGGTTGCTGGTTTGTCTGTGATTCCAGAGGAGCTAGAGGATGCACAGATTCTTACTGAAGCAAGCCCTGCCATAATGGGGGAAGAGAGGAAAATTAGGTAAGGAATTACACTTTGAAAGTACTAGGAAAAGACATGTGATGCCTGGAAGATAATTCTTTGAAATATGCAGGAAAGGAATAAAATTGAAGATGGTTTTCTTAGAGAACATCATTTGTCAGACTTATTTCATCAATAATTTGAAGATTATTAAGTTACTGCCTAAAATGTTTGAATAAGATGATTCCAATGAGGAATTATTGATTAGTGAATCAGGAAGTGATAGTGAACCCAAAGATGATTTTTTAGAATTTTAAGATGATGAATTTAATTCTAAGAATGAAGATTTCATGCCACTCAGAGAATTCTTTTAGCTGAATTTGAAAAATCCACTTCCTGCTCCTACTAGGTTTCCATTCACCAATATACCTGGTGTATCTTGCTATTTAGAGAGTATACAGAGCCAAATATTTTATTTATGTTAAATATTCTAGAATTCTGAAATAATGGATTTGATTACAGTGGAAACTAACAGACATACAGATCAAACAAAGCCTCCTGAAATCTTAGGAAAATTTTCACACTGGAAGGACTGGAATTCAACAGATAATGCAGAAATGTTTGTTTATTGATTGATTCATTGATTTTTCTCTCCATATTCTTCAAGGAATATGTAAGGCAATATGTGAGTGGTATTAGTCAAAGAGATAGCATTGAATCACCTTTTTTTAGTGAAGTGTTTTGCTTTATTGAAACATTATACTGATTTTGTAGATAATTCTTTCAAACTATACATGTTTTCAATGGTAGTGTTCACCCAAATCCCAAATTAACTAAATTATAGCCAATTGTTGAACATCTTCATAAGAAGTTTTCTACTGCACTTACACTTGAGAAAAATACCACAACTGACAAAAATCTAATGCTATAAAGGTTTGACTGAGATGGATTAAGTTTATGCCCCTAAAAACAGCTACATTTGGTATGAAATCTTACACACTGTGTGAACCCAAATCTGGGTAAATTTGGTCATTCATAACTTACACTGGAAAGGTCACAGTACTTGATAACAACCACAAAGATAATTTTATGGGTACAAGAATTCTTTTTTTTTATTTTAAAGAGAATAAAAACAAAACAAAACAGAGTAACACACAACAAAGCAGATCAGTACAAAACAATGTAAGCAATACAGATCTTCAAAACATAGCCACAGGAAATTAACAATGGCTACCCTAGTGTCTCTTGTTTTCTTTGAAATGGTTGTTCATACATTCACACAAATAAACTCAAGGCAAACTAAATAATAAAAACCAGCTAAAACAAAAGCATGAAATCATTATAGGCCTTCAAATCAGACCAGAAGAAATCAACAAAAACTACCTACTGTCCTTTGTGTTCTTCAAAACAGCCGATCATATTTTCTCACATATTGTGATCAAGTAGTAGAAAACAGACTTTAACCAATCAAAGCAAAGAATAAAAGCATTATTAGACTTCAGAACATGAAGATATGAAATTAGCTATGTCTACCATAATGTCTCATTTTCTTCAATGTAGCTCTTCATATTTGGATATTTAATAAAATCTGCTCTTGTAAACTCTTTAGGAGTAGTTCTAAGCATGTATAAGCATATACTTGTACATCTATCCTTTCTGTGCTAGAGGTAATAGCAGAACAAAGCACAAGAAAAACAATAAAGACAGATAAATAACAGTAATAAAGAGCCCAAAACAATAACAATATAGACTTTCTAAGCTAGGTGATGGGAAGATACCAAAGGTTGTTATTTCATACAGTTGTCTCCCAGATTTGCTCAGTTTACCAGGTATAGGCATACAGAATTCATCTAGTGCTATGAATGTTAACTAATTTATATCTTTTCTTTTCCCTTCCTTCTTTTCTCCTTTTCCCTGAATTGTTTTTTCCTTTAGAAGTTTCTTACCCTTTCCCCATATTTATCAGGAATTTTGTATCTTATTGAGTCTTTCAGTTTCTTACACTAGGGAGACAATGCGGTGTTTACACATGTGTGTTTGGTTTATTTCACTTATGAGTATGGTCTCAAGTTGCAACCATTTACCTATAAAAGCCTCAATGTGATCCTTCTTTATAGCTGAATAGTACTCCATTGTATAAAAGTACCACATCTTTTTTATCCATTCCTCAATTGATGGGCATTTGGGATGTTTCCAAGATTTGGCTGTTACCAATTGTGCTGCTATAAGCATAGGTGCACATATATCACTGTAGTATGATGATTTCACTTCTTCTGGGAACATGCCCAGAAGCAGAATAGCTGGGTCAAATGGGACTTCCAATCATAGCTTTCTGAGGAACCTCCAGACTGATTTCCACAGTGGCTGCACCAGTCTATAGTAGCAGCCGCAGCTCTGTTCCTAGCACGAGCTGAGGGCACACAGAGTGAATTCCACCTAGCTGTGCAGCTTGGGATTTCACAAGCAGGCTGGTAGGGACCCATTCCAATTCTACCATCAGCCTGGAATGTTTTTAACATCCCTGGGGTCGTGCCTGGGCTCTGCTCAGCCAACCTTGAGCAGTGTAGCAGCTGCAGCTCTGGGCCTGGTGTGAATTTCACCTAGTCTTACAACTTGGGACCTTGCAAGCAGCCTGGTAGGGATCTGTGCCAATTCCACCATCAGCCCAGGATGTTTGGAACATCCCTGGGATTCTGCCTGGGCTCCACGCAGCCACTACCCAGCAACAGAGCAGCCACAGTGGTAGTCTTGGCTTGAGCTAAAGGTATGCACTGTCAGTTTCACCTAGTCTTGGTGTCTCTTAACCTTGCACATTGGATTCACCTGCCACTGGAGGATACAGGAAAATGACAAAACAAAAGAGCAAAATGCAATCTCACACCTCCAGTCCGTCCCAGACAAGCCAAAGAGGCACAGACATAGAAGAAAGTATAAGCCACACACCTGAAACTTCTGAAATGATAGCAACAGAAGTAAAGGAACAACTCCATGAAACTGTAAAGGAACTGAGATTAGAAATATCCTCCCAGGTAAAGTAAGAAATGATAAAAGTAATGAAAGAAATGCTAAACACATCTAAAGAGGATACAGTTTAAAAAAAAATAGAGGAGCACTGCAAAAGGATGGAAACCTTGAATGAAGAATGCAAGAAAGAATTAGAATGCATGAAACAGATTCAAAGAGATATCCAGGAAATCAAGAATGCCATTGAAAGGTGGCAAAGCTGCCTCAATGAATGTGAAGATAGACTTTTAGACCTTGAACACATGACTGTAGTTAGCAAGCAAGAAAGGAAACATCTTTTAAAAATAACAAGGAGTCAGGAAATAGCAATTCAGCAGTTACAAGAATTCTTTTGACTCTGATGAAACCACTTTTGAACATGAGACATTGTGTTATTATAGGTAATTTTTATACTTCTCCAGATTTTGGTGATATTCTTTTATTTATATTAAAGAGAATAAAACAAAACAAAAGAGAGTAAAACACAACAAAGCAGATTGTAACAGAACAATGTAAGCAATATAGGACTTCAGAACAAAACAACAGGAAATCAACAATGGCTGCCATAGTGACTCTTGTTTT
>RJWT010019434.1:0-18246 GCA_004365215.1 Cuniculus paca
CAGGTCCTGAAAGAAAACAGCTTCCAACCCAGACTGATGTACCCTGCAAAACTTTCTTTCAAAATTAATGGAGAATCAAGATACTTCCATGACAAAGAACAACTCAAGGAATTCTTGACCACCAAACCAACCCTATAAAGAATACTAAAGGACATTCTAGAGAGAAATAAAAAGGACCATGGTCTCAGGAATGGCAGCTGAGAGGGACCATTAAGTTGGGGCAGTCAATTGAATGGAGAGAAAAAATAGGGAACCAATGGCAGGAAAATAGCATGGCAGAGACAATGCAGTGCAAAAGGGCCATAACTATTAATGTAGAGGGCCTCAGTGCATCAATAGAAAGAAACACAGGCAGAGTGGATCAGGAGATAGGATCCATCAATATGCTCTATACAAGAAACACATTTAAGTAGAATGAAAATTCAGAGACTACAGTCAAAGGAGAGAGAGCAATGCCCTATGTGACTGGGAGCCAGAAAAAAAGTTGGGATAGATTACCCATCAACTGCAGAATGGATAAGAAAGACATAGTATTTTATGAGGTGGAAACCTACTCAGCTATAAAGGAAGATAACCTCAAGGCTCTTGTAGTTGAATGGAGGTAACTTGAGATCATGCTCATGGATGAAATGGTTCAGAGTCACATGGGTGAATTTCATGTTGTTTCTCTAGTGTAACAAACTAAAGGACTTAGTGGGATCCAAAATGCACAGTACATATTGGGAACATCAAAGCAGAGGAATTATCTGAGAAGGGAAGGAAATGATCACTGTTAATCTGTTATCATAATTGGAAACTCATATTGTCTTTATTGTTCTGATTAGTTTCATTTAATTTTGATTTGTTTGATTTTATTATACTTGCTGGCATGGACGGCTGTTTTAAAGATGACATAATATATGATTGCAGCCATTGAGGTTGTCCCATTATCTTGTTTTGAAACCCTGTATTGCTTTCATTGTTTTGTTTTGACCGATTTTATTCTATTCTGTGTTGTTTGTTTGTATTATGTCTGAAGGTGTAGGTGACTATTTTGAAGATAACAAGAAGCATTATGGTGGCCACTGCTGTTTTACTAGTATTCTGAAGTTCCGTATTGCTTACATTGTTCTGCTTTGTTCATTTTTTTTACTGGTTTTATTTTCTTCTATTTTGTTTGATTTTATTTATACTTGATTGTATGGTCAGTTATATTGAAAATAACAATAGGAATTATGGTAGCCACTATTGATTGCCTTTTACCTTGTTTAGAAGTCATGCACCATGTTTATTGTTTTGTTGTGATTGATTCTACTCTGTTTTATTTTGTTTGGTTGTGTTCTTTTAAAAAAAAAAAGAAAAGAAACAACTGCAGACACACTAAGCCACCTTATCTTTGACAAAGGTGCAAAACACATTCAGTGAAAGAAAGCCTCTTTAATAAATGGTGCCAGAAAAACTTGGTCTACATATGCCAAAGATTAAAAGTGGAACCATATCTTTCACCATTTACTAAGCTAAAATCAGAATGGGTCGAAGATCTTAATATTAAAACATAAACATTAAATCTGCTGGAAGACAGAGTAGGTGTAACTCTTGAAGGCATTGGTGTAGGCAAAGACTTTATGAAGAAAACAGAGATTACACAGAAACTGTTGCAAAGAATTAACAAATGGTATCTCACCCTACTGAAAAGCTTTTGCACAGCAGGAGAAACCACCAAGTGAAGAGATAACCCACAACGTGGAAGAAAATGTTTGCCAGCGGTTCCTTAGCCAAAGGATTACTATCAAGAACATACAAAGAACTCAAAAAAAAAATCAGTCCTCCTAAATTTAAAGATGCAATCCAAAAATGGGCATCTGAGATGAATGCACACTTCTCAGATGAAGAAATACAAATAGCAAATAAATACATGCAAGAATGTTCAACATCACTGGTCATTTGAGAGATGCAAATTAAAACAAAACTGAGATTCCACCTCACCTGACAAAAAATGGCTATTTTCAAGAAATTAACCACTAACAAATGCTGGAGGGGCTGTGGGAAAAAAGGAACCATTCTCCACTGTTGGTGGAAATACAGACTGGTGCAACCACTGTGGAAATCAGTGTGGAGATTTCTCAAAAAAGTAGGATTGGAGGTTCCCTTCAACCCAGCTATTCCCCCTCTGGATATCTTCCCAAAGTAATTAAAAACATCATACCACAGTGATATAGGTGCACCCATCTTTATAGAAGCACAGTTTATAATAGTTAGATCTTGGAAATGCCCATCAACCAAGGTATGAATAAAAAAGATGTGGTATTTTTATACAATGGAGTACTACTCAATCATAAAGAATAATAAACTGGACACTTTTATAGGTAAGTAGATACACCTTGAGAGCATACTCAGTGAAATAAACAAGACACACGTGTAAACATCACATTGTTTCATTAGTGTGACAAGTTGAAAGAAAAAACATATGTATATGTATATGTATGTAAAAATAATTATGATAGTTATACTACTGATTTCTCTGAGTTCACTCAAGACAAAGATTTGTACTGGTATTGCTTGGATGGTTGAGGGCAGATGTCTTGTGCACTGGGTGAATGATTTGGGGATGACAATGTGCAATGTATGCACCATTGTTACCCCCTGACTGCTTTAAAATTTTGTTGTAATTTTTTTTCTTTTCTTCTTTTTTTTTAATCTATGAATAAAATGAATTTGAAACAAAATAAATAAATTGTATGGTGTCATGGCTTAAATCTAAAAACAAAGAATAAAATAGAAATGCTTAAAAAATTGGGAGAAGCCAAATTGTTAGGTATGTTTTATGGTAATTGTATGCATGATGTGACTTAGACTATTCACAAATAAATGTTATCCTGCATTATATTAAATTACACCAGTCATGTTTGTATTGCTCTTTCCTATTACCAAACGCAGCAAGTGTTCTGAAACTGAGCTTGTATCTCTTTTGCATTTTTAAATATTTCATTTCAGTCAATTATTGCATATGTTTTCTACAAAATTCAAGTCTAGAAATATACTAGAACTTTATTAGCCTTCTGAGGTCTTTATTGAGGGAGTCTACCAGAGAGAATTATTTTAATTGTCTAATAATCTCTGTAACACAAACTTCACTATCTTCAAAACAAATTTGTGCCAACTTAATGTCACTGGAACTGTCATATCATTATTATGTACATGGGTGAATAGGACTTTAAGTAAACACATTCTTAAAAATAGATAAGTTCAACTGTATGCATAGTTTTTATTCAAGATTTTTCAAAAAATGCTATCTATTTACATAGTAGGGAAACATATAAAGTATATAATGTCTTATGGCAAATGGCAGATAAATTAAAACAAGGATGAAGACCTATCTAGGAATCTGACTTGAAAATAGAATCAAAGATTACAGATTGGGCAGAAAGTCATGCTCCCAAAAAGGGTTTAAAACTAAAAAAAAACTTTATATTTGTAAAGATAACATTTGGTATTATCATAGATCAAAATTCTGAATCATAATTCATAATCCATGTGTCTGTAAGAATAGAGTCACAAAAGGCAATTAGAATGGTATAAAAATTGCTTAATGGTTATAGGTTAGCAGCAAGCATCATTGAATGCCAACATTGTGGTGCAAAGTAGGAATGAAATTTCAATGAGAAACCAAAACTTTAACTTTAAGGACATAAATATTTATCAAATCATGTGTGGAAAGAAAAAGTTTCATTGCAATCAGACATATAAAGCATTCATTTATTATTCAGTTAGTGGGTGGTTACCTCAATGGATATATACAACTTGCCACAACACAGTAAGATATCTTGCTGACTCTTCTGTAAATGCTCTGAAGCTTAGCCATGGCATTGGTCTCTCAGTAAGTTTACCTCTTTCACCTTATCACTACATGAAAAAACATGGCAAATTATCTCTCTTATTCTGGAGCCAAATATATAGTTAAAGGAGTTATTGAAGGACCGGAATTCCTTCCAACACAGAACACTCAGAAAGTACCCTTTGAGTTTGTAGACTTTGTAAAAGAAATAGAGGACTACGATGAGAAAATTTTACTTGCTGTCTCTGAATATACCTAGTTACAACATCATGTTGACCACATGATGAAGTCTCATTTTATTGATTCCATATCGAAGCCATCAAGGGTGTCTACTGTCTCTTCATTTTAAGTTTTATTCTAATAAACTGACTTCACACGTATTTATCTGACTTCATGTACATTTAGGTAAATCCAGTAACAGCTAATGTCTGGGAAATAGTTCATTGAGATTTCTAACTATAAACATAGGTACAAGTTTCACGATGTAAAATATAAATGAGGAGAAACACTTGATTCAGAAATTTTAGGTTTTTGAAAAAAATTAGATTTTTTCATTTTTATTTTTTATCAGCACACATTTGCAGCACATGAAGATTACATTCCTTGGGCTTCATTGCACATACATAAAGCATTTAATTCCTTTACCATCATCTTTTCCTTCATTTTAGTCTCCCCTCCTTCCCTCTGCTGATCCCTTCCAATTTACAAAAGACCTATCTCTCTACTTCTTACTATTTTTTATTATATTCTTTATTTATATTTTGAGTTTATCATATAAAAGAAAAACTAACAGGGAATCTAAGAAAATAATGCCTTAGGTTCTTCACAGAAGCAAAGCAAACCTACGAGATTTCAGAGTCATACATAGTTATTTCTTTATTTCCTTTTATTTAATCATCCTTGTTTTTTCAACAGGATGCATATTTTTCTTTGACCAATTTGGTTTACACAATTTTATAAAAGTGGAGTGAGTCATAGACCTAAAACTTTATTCTGAGTTTTTGCTAGATTACCTATTACCAAACGCAGCAAGTGTTCTGAAACTGAGCTTGTATCTCTTTTGCATTTTTAAATATTTCATTTCAGTCAATTATTGCATATGTTTTCTACAAAATTCAAGTCTTAGAAATATACTAGAACTTTATTAGCCTTCTGAGGTCTTTATTGAGGGAGTCTACCAGAGAGAATTCTTTGTTTCGACAAGTAGTATGATAAGGAAAGTGAGAATTAAATCTTTTATTAATTCGTATTATACCAAAAATCGATTTACTTTTCACTGGTTTATTTTTCATTGGCAAAAATAAGTCAGAAGTGTGCTCAACTTTGAGAGGATAGGTAAATGTAATTATTTGTTATACTTATTAGGAAAGAACAAAAATAATGCCTTTTACCATAGTAAAGATATAGGATCTAATTAACAAATATTAATTATTTTAAAAGAGATTTTTAATATCGAATATCTGCATATTAACTTACACAGAAAATGTACTTCATGCTGCTAAAATATGAACAATGATTTTTTAAATACTAAAGGTAGACATTTGCAATTCTAATTACATAATGTCTCATAGGAGTAGCTAATATTAATCAAGTAATGTGTTCAACATATGATAGCTATCTAACAACTTTCATAGAAATAGGTAACTACACACCATAAAATATGACATAAATATATATATATGAATAAAAAATGAAAACTCCACAAATGAGTACTATCAGTGTGCCATATATTGATAGCATATTAGTTTACTTATCAAGAAATTATTAAATTTGAATTTCTCTAATTCCAAAATTAATTATTAGTATGTGTATGACTGCATTACAGATTTTTTCCTGATAAAAAATGGAGTTTAATCACTAGAAAATATCCAGTCTTACAACTGGCATTTATTGTTTAAAGTTGTATGGATATTATATCTAAGATTGTTTTGCAGCAGTTATAGTTCCTACATATATTATTATGCAAATAGCATATAATTTCTTATAAATTAAATTCTTTGTACTGTGCAATACTATTTGGGTTCTTATTGATTATAATTATAACAACCATTTTCATCATCTTTTAAATTATAATAAATCCATTCTTTTGACCATCTAAATAACAACTGAATGGGTGTGTTCATTTGTTAGTAGTTCTCTACATTACCCAATAGTCAATACTTCAGTGTTTTTATGTTTTGTATTAATTCACTTGAACAACTGCTAAATCTTTCATGTCCCTAAATACTTTGATTTGGAAGGATGATAGATGATCTGTCATGAAGAAAATCCTTCTATCTAAAGATGTGAGGATTAACAATTTTCTTCTGTTCTATATCTTCTGAGTTAAGATACTTTATAATAAGTTGCATAACACATTATAATTTTTTATTGTATTTTGAGCTGAGGGAGAACTGAAGCAAGAGTTGGGAAAATCTCTTTTATAGGAAAAACAAAGAAAAGAATCTCTCAAGACACAAAATTATAAAATTATAGTGATTTTCTGTATGCTTTTCATATCATGCCCATTATTTATTTATATTATACAATTTTAAAAAGTCAACATTTAATTTTGAGAATGTTACCAAGCTCAAATGCATACATTTATTGGCCTCTAGCTGGCACTAAATTTATTGAAATTGAAATATATTTAGTTTTCATTCATTATTAGTAAAATTTTTGGTGAATTCACTGATATCTGGGGAAGATATACAATGTACTAAGCAAAAAATATTATATGAACATCTGTGTATTTTCATATGTCATTGTAGATGGACTCTTCATTTTAATAGACTGTAGCAGAAAACTGAAAATTATGGAATATCTGATTAGAAACTTAATATGTAATTATACTTTTGCTTTTGCATCTTGTGTTTCCTAAACATGAATTTAAATGCAAGAGTAAGATTACACATAAAACTGTGAAAGAAGAAGTTGTAATATCTATGCATATTTACTTTTCCTTTAATTAAATATGTTAGAAAATACCAAAAAACAAACATATACAGTATTTGTTTGCCAATAACATATGCACATGTGTATGTTATACACACAGATTTTCTCACGAATCTATTATCTTCATTGAATAAAATTATTTTTCTCTTATGTAATATTAAGAAGTTGCCAAATTATGACTTCTCTTATTGTTCTCAATTACTCTCAATGTTAATATCTGTTACCTAAATATTTACAAAGGAGGAACAGAAAAGCTAGATCTAATTAATAAAAATATTAACTTAGTGCTAGGGGATTTAGTTCAGTGGTAGAATGGTTTCCTAGCATACACAAGATCCCGGTCTGTATACTAAATCCCATAAAAACGAACAACTAAGCAACTGACTTTAACATCACCTACAATAATGATGATTATGATGACCCTAGTAAATGAAGCAGCAAATTCATAGCTTGCTGGACATAAAACTAGATGATAATCCAAAATTATGTACATGAATAATTAAAATATATATATATATAATTATTTTGTAACACGCAGAAAAACTCTCAGGTTCTCATTTTACCTTTGAATTGGGAGATGGTTAAAGTAAATTGAATCAGATTTTACAACAGTGATTTTTATTCACTATTAGACGTTAATGCACTGCTATGAGCAATACAATGAGTAAAAGACAACTTCTACATTTAGGGAAGTTTGATAATATCTTTTAAAGTTGAGCAATAGTATTTACTTTATATTTACTTGAACTTCAAAATATGCTAACGGTTTCTTTGCATTACCCTATGACTTAGTTATTACTCTATAGAATTTTCGGGTACTAAACTTTTTTAAAAAATAATCCTACTCCTGAGAAAGACTGAAGGGTTTTCAAGTCTGATAGAATTTATTAACTGAGCAATTAAGTTTACACTAAGCAATGGTAATAGAAGCATTGTCTTGCATAAAACTTTACTTACTTGAACTTCAGAATATGCTAACAGTTGCTTTACATTACCCTATAACTTACTTATTATTCTATAGAATGTTCAGGTACTAAACCAGTTTTAAAAATAATTCTACTCCTGAGAAAGACTGAAAAGTTTTCAAGTCTCAAAGAATTCATTAACTGAACAATTAAGTCTCCACTAAGCAATGGCAGAAGGAGCATTATAAAGCTTAATTTCATAGCATCATAACCTATAAACAATTGTATTTTAAATTCTAAAATATTTCACATTCATGGAGTATCAACCTAGAAACATTTGTATTTTTAAACTCTGAAACATTTAACACTTACTAGAGAATCATCTTAATATTTTGATTTTTCTAATTTCTTTGTGGTTAGGTTTTACTTTTCTTTTTAAAACAGGATCTTGCTATGGAGTTCAGACTGCTCTCTAACTTATTATATGATCTAGCTTGGCCTGAACTTTCAGTGGTCCTCTGCTTTAGCCTCGTTTGTGCTGGGATTACAGGTTGGTGTCACCAAGCCTGACTAAATATTTGAAGAATCATTTCAATGAATGTTTCAGATGAAACAATCAGGTCACATAAAATGTACTTTTGTGACAAATAATTGCTATGCTTTTACAGTTTTTCCAGTTTCCTAAGAAAGTTAATGTTGCAAATGGCAAATTTAAAAATTTTGATGTAGTACAGTAAAAATACATTGCCAGTAATCCCCCTCACTTCAAATACACGTGTCCCATTGTTCTTGTCACTTTTAGAAGCAGTTTTGCAAGTCCTCTTTCATTAGTGTCTCTAAAAGTTGGAAAACAAAATGAAAAGAATTTTGTTCCCCAGTGACATCTAAGGGAAAGGTAAGCTCTGTAGATACTATAGCGTATCCTCATCCATTCTATTCATTGTGAAATTTCTGACTCTTCCACAAGCTCAAACTGATCACAAAAGGTGAATGTGTGGATGGATCCAGGACCTGGAGACAACCATGGAAAAACAATGAAAGACACTCACATAAGAAGACTTCCAGTATTTTTTCAGAAAGTCACAAGGATAATGAGAAAAGTGTAATTGAAACAAGGGGAAGCGTTTTGCTAGCACCCAACAGCAATCTGTTTTACACGGTGATATTTTTGAAATTAAAAGTTCACTCTTTTTTCAATCATACTTCATACTATGATTGAAATGATGTGTTTTGAATACTTATTTTCCTAGTTTGTAAGTTAAATATTTGTCTAATTTTTCAGTTTTTAAGTAATTCAGAAATACTAAGTCAAGAATAGGCAATGTCCTCTGCATTTGCCTTTGCTTTTATTCAAAGTGACTGTGAATATCCTAAAATTCACCTTGACTTGAACCAAAGTGCAGGGAAAATTGAATGTTAAATAAAGTATTCAAAGTTTCAAATATATACATGTGCACACAGATACATCCATACACATCTCTTTGTATTTATTTTACAATCTTTTCTTTATATTGTTGTGTATTTGTTGTGTTGACCTCCTTTTAGTATTCTTTTAAAGTTTCATTAATAATTAGCATTTCCAATGATACCACTTTATTCCAATTTGATAAATATTTATGAAAAAATAAAGGAAAGTAGTAGCTGGCTAGTATTGATTAAAAAAAAAATTCAGCCATTATCCTCCATCAGATTCACCTCACAGCTGTGAAAGTCACACCTTCATCCAAAACCACTTGTGGAGATCTGGACCTTTGCAGAGCAAAGACTGCCAGCCATGAGAGCCTGAGGCAGGCAGGGAGCTTGCCTGGTACTGATTTAGATCCGGTTGTTATTGTGTTTTTAAAACTCTAATTTTTTTCTGGGAAAGAAAACCATACATGCCTTTTCTCGTTTTCATCATAATACTGCTTTGGATTGATAGTAATGCTATAGAATTAGAATCTCAGAGTGAGTGTTCTTATTGAAAGAGTGTTTGCCCATTTATAACTTCCAGACCATAAAAATTTCATAATTTCCAAAAAAGTTGGATCACATTCACTCAAACATAATTATTTATCAAACTTTCCCTGGCAAAAGCTTGTAAACATAGTTTAATTTGTACACATGCAGGCGATACAAACATTGGAGGTATTGAACCTTAATCAGCTGAGTGGCAATCAGTGAACTCGGTCATGCTGGTAAATCTACTGTCCTACATAGAGTTTCTATTAGAGTAATAGTTAAGTGTCAGTGTAGATAAACTTGATGAACTACAAAACATGCTAATAGATCTTTTATTTCTCAAATAAATTTAATATTAATACTACAAATTAAAGGATCTAACAAAAATGCTGGGAATGTATTAATAAATTAGTTGTACTCCGAATTATTTGCAAAACATTTTATAATCTTTGCCATTTGCAGCATTAATTTTCTTAGGAAACTGGGCAAACTGTAAGAGCATAGCAATTATTTGACACAAAAGTACATTTTATGTGACCTGATTGTTTCATCTGAAACATGCACTGAAATGATTCTTCAAATGTTTAGCCAGGCGTGGTGACACCAACCTGTAATCCCAACACAAAGGAGGCTAAAGAAGAGGACCCCTGAAAGTTCAGGCCAAGCTAGATCATATAATAAGTTAGAGAGCAGTCTGAACTCCATAGCAAGATCCTGTTTTAAAAAGAAAAGTAAAACCTAACCACAAAGAAATTAGAAAAATCAAAATATTAAGATGATTCTCTAGTAAGTGTTAAATGTTTCAGAGTTTAAAAATACAAATGTTTCTAGGTTGATACTCCATGAATGTGAAATATTTTAGAATTTAAAATACAATTGTTTATAGGTTATGATGCTATGAAATTAAGCTTTATAATGCTCCTTCTGCCATTGCTTAGTGGAGACTTAATTGTTCAGTTAATGAATTCTTTGAGACTTGAAAACTTTTCAGTCTTTCTCAGGAGTAGAATTATTTTTAAAACTGGTTTAGTACCTGAACATTCTATAGAATAATAAGTAAGTTATAGGGTAATGTAAAGCAACTGTTAGCATATTCTGAAGTTCAAGTAAGTAAAGTTTTATGCAAGACAATGCTTCTATTACCATTGCTTAGTGTAAACTTAATTGCTCAGTTAATAAATTCTATCAGACTTGAAAACCCTTCAGTCTTTCTCAGGAGTAGGATTATTTTTTAAAAAAGTTTAGTACCCGAAAATTCTATAGAGTAATAACTAAGTCATAGGGTAATGCAAAGAAACCGTTAGCATATTTTGAAGTTCAAGTAAATATAAAGTAAATACTATTGCTCAACTTTAAAAGATATTATCAAACTTCCCTAAATGTAGAAGTTGTCTTTTACTCATTGTATTGCTCATAGCAGTGCATTAACGTCTAATAGTGAATAAAAATCACTGTTGTAAAATCTGATTCAATTTACTTTAACCATCTCCCAATTCAAAGGTAAAATGAGAACCTGAGAGTTTTTCTGCGTGTTACAAAATAATTATATATAATATATATTTTAATTATTCATGTACATAATTTTGGATTATCATCTAGTTTTATGTCCAGCAAGCTATGAATTTGCTGCTTCATTTACTAGGGTCATCATAATCATCATTATTGTAGGTGATGTTAAAGTCAGTTGCTTAGTTGTTCGTTTTTATGGGATTTAGTATACAGACCGGGATCTTGTGTATGCTAGGAAACCATTCTACCACTGAACTAAATCCCCTAGCACTAAGTTAATATTTTTATTAATTAGATCTAGCTTTTCTGTTCCTCCTTTGTAAATATTTAGGTAACAGATATTAACACTGAGAGTAATTGAGAACAATAAGAGAAGTCATAATTTGGCGACTTCTTAATATTACATAAGAGAAAAATAATTTTATTCAATGAAGATAATAGATTCGTGAGAAAATCTGTGTGTATAACATACACATGTGCATATGTTATTGGCAAACAAATACTGTATATGTTTGTTTTTTGGTATTTTCTAACATATTTAATTAAAGGAAAAGTAAATATGCATAGATATTACAACTTCTTCTTTCACAGTTTTATGTGTAATCTTACTCTTGCATTTAAATTCATGTTTAGGAAACACAAGATGCAAAAGCAAAAGTATAATTACATATTAAGTTTCTAATCAGATATTCCATAATTTTCAGTTTTCTGCTACAGTCTATTAAAATGAAGAGTCCATCTACAATGACATATGAAAATACACAGATGTTCATATAATATTTTTTGCTTAGTACATTGTATATCTTCCCCAGATATCAGTGAATTCACCAAAAATTTTACTAATAATGAATGAAAACTAAATATATTTCAATTTCAATAAATTTAGTGCCAGCTAGAGGCCAATAAATGTATGCATTTGAGCTTGGTAACATTCTCAAAATTAAATGTTGACTTTTTAAAATTGTATAATATAAATAAATAATGGGCATGATATGAAAAGCATACAGAAAATCACTATAATTTTATAATTTTGTGTCTTGAGAGATTCTTTTCTTTGTTTTTCCTATAAAAGAGATTTTCCCAACTCTTGCTTCAGTTCTCCCTCAGCTCAAAATACAATAAAAAATTATAATGTGTTATGCAACTTATTATAAAGTATCTTAACTCAGAAGATATAGAACAGAAGAAAATTGTTAATCCTCACATCTTTAGATAGAAGGATTTTCTTCATGACAGATCATCTATCATCCTTCCAAATCAAAGTATTTAGGGACATGAAAGATTTAGCAGTTGTTCAAGTGAATTAATACAAAACATAAAAACACTGAAGTATTGACTATTGGGTAATGTAGAGAACTACTAACAAATGAACACACCCATTCAGTTGTTATTTAGATGGTCAAAAGAATGGATTTATTATAATTTAAAAGATGATGAAAATGGTTGTTATAATTATAATCAATAAGAACCCAAATAGTATTGCACAGTACAAAGAATTTAATTTATAAGAAATTATATGCTATTTGCATAATAATATATGTAGGAACTATAACTGCTGCAAAACAATCTTAGATATAATATCCATACAACTTTAAACAATAAATGCCAGTTGTAAGACTGGATATTTTCTAGTGATTAAACTCCATTTCTTATCAGGAAAAAATCTGTAATGCAGTCATACACATACTAATAATTAATTTTGGAATTAGAGAAATTCAAATTTAATAATTTCTTGATAAGTAAACTAATATGCTATCAATATATGGCACACTGATAGTATTCATTTGTGGAGTTTTCATTTTTTATTCATATATATATTTATGTCATATTTTATGGTGTGTAGTTACCTATTTCTATGAAAGTTGTTAGATAGCTATCGTATGTTGAACACATTACTTGATTAATATTAGCTACTCCTATGAGACATTATGTAATTAGAATTGCAAATGTCTACCTTTAGTATTTAAAAAATCATTGTTCATATTTTAGCAGCATGAAGTACATTTTCTGTGTAAGTTAATATGCAGATATTCGATATTAAAAATCTCTTTTAAAATAATTAATATTTGTTAATTAGATCCTATATCTTTACTATGGTAAAAGGCATTATTTTTGTTCTTTCCTAATAAGTATAACAAATAATTACATTTACCTATCCTCTCAAAGTTGAGCACACTTCTGACTTATTTTTGCCAATGAAAAATAAACCAGTGAAAAGTAAATCGATTTTTGGTATAATACGAATTAATAAAAGATTTAATTCTCACTTTCCTTATCATACTACTTGTCGAAACAAAGAATTCTCTCTGGTAGACTCCCTCAATAAAGACCTCAGAAGGCTAATAAAGTTCTAGTATATTTCTAAGACTTGAATTTTGTAGAAAACATATGCAATAATTGACTGAAATGAAATATTTAAAAATGCAAAAGAGATACAAGCTCAGTTTCAGAACACTTGCTGCGTTTGGTAATAGGTAATCTAGCAAAAACTCAGAATAAAGTTTTAGGTCTATGACTCACTCCACTTTTATAAAATTGTGTAAACCAAATTGGTCAAAGAAAAATATGCATCCTGTTGAAAAAACAAGGATGATTAAATAAAAGGAAATAAAGAAATAACTATGTATGACTCTGAAATCTCGTAGGTTTGCTTTGCTTCTGTGAAGAACCTAAGGCATTATTTTCTTAGATTCCCTGTTAGTTTTTCTTTTATATGATAAACTCAAAATATAAATAAAGAATATAATAAAAAATAGTAAGAAGTAGAGAGATAGGTCTTTTGTAAATTGGAAGGGATCAGCAGAGGGAAGGAGGGGAGACTAAAATGAAGGAAAAGATGATGGTAAAGGAATTAAATGCTTTATGTATGTGCAATGAAGCCCAAGGAATGTAATCTTCATGTGCTGCAAATGTGTGCTGATAAAAAATAAAAATGAAAAAATCTAATTTTTTTCAAAAACCTAAAATTTCTGAATCAAGTGTTTCTCCTCATTTATATTTTACATCGTGAAACTTGTACCTATGTTTATAGTTAGAAATCTCAATGAACTATTTCCCAGACATTAGCTGTTACTGGATTTACCTAAATGTACATGAAGTCAGATAAATACGTGTGAAGTCAGTTTATTAGAATAAAACTTAAAATGAAGAGACAGTAGACACCCTTGATGGCTTCGATATGGAATCAATAAAATGAGACTTCATCATGTGGTCAACATGATGTTGTAACTAGGTATATTCAGAGACAGCAAGTAAAATTTTCTCATCGTAGTCCTCTATTTCTTTTACAAAGTCTACAAACTCAAAGGGTACTTTCTGAGTGTTCTGTGTTGGAAGGAATTCTGGTCCTTCAATAACTCCTTTAACTATATATTTGGCTCCAGAATAAGAGAGATAATTTGCCATGTTTTTTCATGTAGTGATAAGGTGAAAGAGGTAAACTTACTGAGAGACCAATGCCATGGCTAAGCTTCAGAGCATTTACAGAAGAGTCAGCAAGATATCTTACTGTGTTGTGGCAAGTTGTATATATCCATTGAGGTAACCACCCACTAACTGAATAATAAATGAATGCTTTATATGTCTGATTGCAATGAAACTTTTTCTTTCCACACATGATTTGATAAATATTTATGTCCTTAAAGTTAAAGTTTTGGTTTCTCATTGAAATTTCATTCCTACTTTGCACCACAATGTTGGCATTCAATGATGCTTGCTGCTAACCTATAACCATTAAGCAATTTTTATACCATTCTAATTGCCTTTTGTGACTCTATTCTTACAGACACATGGATTACGAATTATGATTCAGAATTTTGATCTATGATAGTACCAAATGTTATCTTTACAAATATAAAGTTTTTTTTTAGTTTTAAACCCTTTTTGGGAGCATGACTTTCTGCCCAATCTGTAATCTTTGATTCTATTTTCAAGTCAGATTCCTAGATAGGTCTTCATCCTTGTTTTAATTTATCTGCCATTTGCCATAAGACATTATATACTTTATATGTTTCCCTACTATGTAAATAGATAGCATTTTTTGAAAAATCTTGAATAAAAACTATGCATACAGTTGAACTTATCTATTTTTAAGAATGTGTTTACTTAAAGTCCTATTCACCCATGTACATAATAATGATATGACAGTTCCAGTGACATTAAGTTGGCACAAATTTGTTTTGAAGATAGTGAAGTTTGTGTTACAGAGATTATTAGACAATTAAAATAATTTTTGTGATCTAGGGAAAGAGCAATACAAACATGACTGGTGTAATTTAATATAATGCAGAATAACATTTATTTGTGAATAGTCTAAGTCACATCATGCATACAATTACCATAAAACATACCTAACAATTTGGCTTCTCCCAATTTTTTAAGCATTTCTATTTTATTCTTTGTTTTTAGATTTAAGCCATGACACCATACAGTTTATTTATTTTGTTTCAAATTCATTTTATTCATAGATTAAAAAAAAAGAAGAAAAGAAAAAAAATTACAACAAAATTTTAAAGCAGTCAGGGGGTAACAATGGTGCATACATTGCACATTGTCATCCCCAAATCATTCACCCAGTGCACAAGACATCTGCCCTCAACCATCCAAGCAATACCAGTACAAATCTTTGTCTTGAGTGAACTCAGAGAAATCAGTAGTATAACTATCATAATTATTTTTACATACATATACATATACATATGTTTTTTCTTTCAACTTGTCACACTAATGAAACAATGTGATGTTTACACGTGTGTCTTGTTTATTTCACTGAGTATGCTCTCAAGGTGTATCTACTTACCTATAAAAGTGTCCAGTTTATTATTCTTTATGATTGAGTAGTACTCCATTGTATAAAAATACCACATCTTTTTTATTCATACCTTGGTTGATGGGCATTTCCAAGATCTAACTATTATAAACTGTGCTTCTATAAAGATGGGTGCACCTATATCACTGTGGTATGATGTTTTTAATTACTTTGGGAAGATATCCAGAGGGGGAATAGCTGGGTTGAAGGGAACCTCCAATCCTAGTTTTTTGAGAAATCTCCACACTGATTTCCACAGTGGTTGCACCAGTCTGTATTTCCACCAACAGTGGAGAATGGTTCCTTTTTTCCCACAGCCCTTCCAGCATTTGTTATTGGTTAATTTCTTGAAAATAGCCATTTTTTGTCAGGTGAGGTGGAATCTCAGTTTTGTTTTAATTTGCATCTCTCAAATGACCAGTGATGTTGAACATTCTTGCATGTATTTATTTGCTATTTGTATTTCTTCATCTGAGAAGTGTGCATTCATCTCAGATGCCCATTTTTGGATTGCATCTTTAAATTTAGGAGGACTGATTTTTTTTTTGAGTTCTTTGTATGTTCTTGATAGTAATCCTTTGGCTAAGGAACCGCTGGCAAACATTTTCTTCCACGTTGTGGGTTATCTCTTCACTTGGTGGTTTCTCCTGCTGTGCAAAAGCTTTTCAGTAGGGTGAGATACCATTTGTTAATTCTTTGCAACAGTTTCTGTGTAATCTCTGTTTTCTTCATAAAGTCTTTGCCTACACCAATGCCTTCAAGAGTTACACCTACTCTGTCTTCCAGCAGATTTAATGTTTATGTTTTAATATTAAGATCTTCGACCCATTCTGATTTTAGCTTAGTAAATGGTGAAAGATATGGTTCCACTTTTAATCTTTGGCATATGTAGACCAAGTTTTTCTGGCACCATTTATTAAAGAGGCTTTCTTTCACTGAATGTGTTTTGCACCTTTGTCAAAGATAAGGTGGCTTAGTGTGTCTGCAGTTGTTTCTTTTCTTTTTTTTTTTAAAAGAACACAACCAAACAAAATAAAACAGAGTAGAATCAATCACAACAAAACAATAAACATGGTGCATGACTTCTAAACAAGGTAAAAGGCAATCAATAGTGGCTACCATAATTCCTATTGTTATTTTCAATATAACTGACCATACAATCAAGTATAAATAAAATCAAACAAAATAGAAGAAAATAAAACCAGTAAAAAAAATGAACAAAGCAGAACAATGTAAGCAATACGGAACTTCAGAATACTAGTAAAACAGCAGTGGCCACCATAATGCTTCTTGTTATCTTCAAAATAGTCACCTACACCTTCAGACATAATACAAACAAACAACACAGAATAGAATAAAATCGGTCAAAACAAAACAATGAAAGCAATACAGGGTTTCAAAACAAGATAATGGGACAACCTCAATGGCTGCAATCATATATTATGTCATCTTTAAAACAGCCGTCCATGCCAGCAAGTATAATAAAATCAAACAAATCAAAATTAAATGAAACTAATCAGAACAATAAAGACAATATGAGTTTCCAATTATGATAACAGATTAACAGTGATCATTTCCTTCCCTTCTCAGATAATTCCTCTGCTTTGATGTTCCCAATATGTACTGTGCATTTTGGATCCCACTAAGTCCTTTAGTTTGTTACACTAGAGAAACAACATGAAATTCACCCATGTGACTCTGAACCATTTCATCCATAAGCATGATCTCAAGTTACCTCCATTCAACTACAAGAGCCTTGAGGTTATCTTCCTTTATAGCTGAGTAGGTTTCCACCTCATAAAATACTATGTCTTTCTTATCCATTCTGCAGTTGATGGGTAATCTATCCCAACTTTTTTTCTGGCTCCCAGTCACATAGGGCATTGCTCTCTCTCCTTTGACTGTAGTCTCTGAATTTTCATTCTACTTAAATGTGTTTCTTGTACAGAGCATATTGATGGATCCTATCTCCTGATCCACTCTGCCTGTGTTTCTTTCTATTGATGCACTGAGGCCCTCTACATTAATAGTTATGGCCCTTTTGCACTGCATTGTCTCTGCCATGCTATTTTCCTGCCATTGGTTCCCTATTTTTTCTCTCCATTCAATTGACTGCCCCAACTTAATGGTCCCTCTCAGCTGCCATTCCTGAGACCATGGTCCTTTTTATTTCTCTCTAGAATGTCCTTTAGTATTCTTTATAGGGTTGGTTTGGTGGTCAAGAATTCCTTGAGTTGTTCTTTGTCATGGAAGTATCTTGATTCTCCATTAATTTTGAAAGAAAGTTTTGCAGGGTACATCAGTCTGGGTTGGAAGCTGTTTTCTTTCAGGACCTG
>RJWT010019435.1:0-18406 GCA_004365215.1 Cuniculus paca
AGTCCTAGCTTTTTGAGAAACCTCCAGACTGACCTCCACAGTGGTTGCACCAGTCTGCACTCCCACCAACAGTGGAGAAGGGTTGCTTTTTCCCCACAGCCTCTCCAGCATTTATCATTGGTGGTTTTCTTGATCCTGGCCATTCTTTCTGGAGTGAGATGAAATCTCAGAGTTGTTTTAATTTGCATTTCTCTAATGACCAACAAGGCTGAACATTTTTTCATGTATTTATTTGCCATTCATATTTGCTCAGCTGAGAAGTGTGCTTTCCTCTCCGATGCCCATTTCTGGATTGGGACTTTGAATTTTGAGGGCCTGATATTTTTTAATTCTTTATATGTTCTAGATAGAAGACCTTTGTTGGAAGGGTAGTTGACTAAAATTTTTTCCCAATTTGTGGGGTTTTTTTTCACACTGTTGGAGATTTCTTTTGACATGCAAAAACTTTTTAACAAGACAAGATCCCAGTTGTTGATTCTGGGAAGTGTTTCCCGTGCAGTTTCACTTTTGTTCATGAATGCTCCACCTCACCCTGTGTTTTCAAGATTTCTACCTACTTTGTTTTCCAGCAGATTTAGTGTTTCTGTTTTAATATTAAGATCTTTGAACCATTTTGACTTTAGTTTAGTGTATGGTGATAGGCTTCAGTCTAAGTTTTCGGCATATGGAAGGCCAGTTTTTCCAGCATCATTTATTAAAGAGGCTATTTTTCTTCCAGTGAACATGTTTGGCCCCTTTGTCAAAGATAAGGTGGCTGAGTGTGTGTGTACTTGGGGTTGTATCTTCTATTCCATTAATCCTCAGGTCTGTTTTGATTGCAGTACCAGCTGATTTGATTACAGCAGCTTTGTAGTATACTTTCAAGTCTGGGATGGTGATGCCTCCTTGTCCTGCCCTTGCTGCCCAGAAGTGCCTCTGCTATTCTAGCTTTTTTGAGGTTCCAGATGAATTTTAAGAATGATTTCTCTAGATCTGTGAGGTATGCTAATGGTATTTGGATGGGAATTGCATTAAATCTGTATAATAATTTTGGGAGAATGGCCATTTTCACAATGATTGTTCTTCCTATCCATGAGCATGGAATGTCTTTCCATTTTCGGAGATCCTGCTTGATTTCTTCTTTCAGAGTACTGTAGTTTTCACTGAATAGATCTTTTGCTTCCTTTGTTAGGTTGATTCCTAAGTATTTCATTTTTTTGGCTGCTATTGTAAAGGGCGTGGTTTTTCTTATTTCTTTCTCAGTGCATTTCTTGTTTTTGTACAGCAATGTGAGTGATTTCTGAGTACTGACTTTGTATCCAGCTACATTACTGAATTTGGTTATGACATCCAGAAGTCTTTCTATGGAGTTTTGTGGGTCTTCTATGTAGAGTATCTTGTCATCTGCAAAAAGAGATAACTTAATTTCTTCCTTTCCTATTCTTATTCCTTTTATTTCTGTCTCTTGTCTAATTGCTCTGGCTAATGTTTCCAACACTATATTGAATCGGAGCAGTGATAGTGGACATCCTTGTCTTGTTCCCGATTTTAGAGTGAAAGCTTTCAGTTTTTGACCATTTAATGTGATACTGGCTGTTGATTTGTCATAGATGGCTTTTATCAGATTGAGGTAAAAACCCTCTATTCCAATTTTCTGTAGGGTTCTTATCATGAAAGAGTGTTGGACTTTATCAAAAGCTTTTTCTGCATCTATTCAGATGACCATGTGTTTCTTATCTTTGGCTCTATTGATATGGTGTATTACATTTATTGATTTGCGTATGTTGAACCATCCTTGCATACCTGGGATGAATCCCACTTGGTCATGGTGTATAATCTTCTTGATGACTTGCTGGATTCTGTTTGCCAGTATTTTATTGAGGATTTTTGCATCTATGTTCATTAGAGAGATTGGCCTGTAGTTCTCTTTCTCGGTTGGGTCTTTCTCTGGTTTTGGTATTAGGGTAATACTTGCTTCCAGGAATGATTTAGGGAGACTTCCTTCCCTTTCAATTTCATTGAAGAGTTTGAGGAGTGTTGGTATTAAGTCTTCCTTGAATTTCTTGTAGAACTCAGCTGTGAATCCATCAGGACCTGGACTTTTCTTGGTTGGTAATGTTCAAATTACATTTTCGATTTCCTTAACTGAAATTGGATTATTCAGTAGTTTTACATCTTCTTGGTCCAGTTTTGGTAACTGACATGTTTCCAGAAATCTGTCCATTTCTTTGGTGTTCTCAAACCTATGAGAGTAAAGATTTTTGAAATAGGAATTGATGATCTTCTGTATTTCTACAGGGTCTGTAGTGATTTCACCCTTTTCATTCCTTATAGCATGGATTTGAATTTTCTCTTTCCTTTTTTTAATAAAGTTGGCTAGCAGCTTATCAATTTTATTTATTCTTTCAAAGAACCAGCTCTTTGATTCATTGATTCTTTGTATTGTTTTCTTAGTCTCAATTGCATTAATGTCTTTTCTGATCTTTACAATTTCCTCCCTTGGCATTAGATTAGGCTTGTTCTTCTTTTTCTAGATATTTGAGGTGTAACATTAAATTGTTTATTTGCATTTGTTCCATTTTCCGGATGTGGGAATTCACTGCAGTAAATTTCCCTCTGAGGACTGCTTTCATTGCATCCCACAGATTCTGGTAAATTGTATTTGTATTTTCATTTGCCTGTAGATATTGTTTAATTTCTTCTTTAATTTTCTCTGTGACCTACTGATTGTTCAGAAGTGTACTATTTAATTTCCATGTGTTTATGGAGTTTCTGCAATCACTTTTGTTATTAATTTCCAGTTTGATGGCACTGTGATCAGATAGTATGCATGGGATAATTTCTATGCCTTTGCATTTATTTAAGAATGCTTTATGGAGGGCTGGGGATCTAGCTCAGCAGCCTAAGCACCTGCCTGGCAAGCACAAGGATGTGAGTTCAATCCCCAGTGCCACAAAAAAAAAAAAAAAAAGGAATGCTTTATGGGCCAATACATGTCTATTCTAGAGAATGTACCATGTGAAGCTGAGAAGAATGTATCCTCTGATGTTGTTGAGTGGAAAACTCTGTAGACGTCTACCAGATCCATTTGTTCACAGGTTTGATTCAATTCTGTTATTTCTTTGCTGATTTTCTGTCTAGTTGATCTTTCTCTTTGAGTCAAGGGTGTGTTAAAATCTCCTGTTATAATTTTATTATTGCTTATTTGATTTTTCATTTCTATTAACCTTTATTTCTGTTTTCATTTCTATTAACCTTTTATTTAATTGGGTGCTCCCATATTTGGTGCATGTATATTTAAGATTATTTCTTCCTCTTGGAGTTTTCCCCAAACCAGTATGTAGTGACCTTTATCTCTTTTGAGCATTATTTGTTTGAACTTCACATCATCTGCCAACAGAATAGCTACCCCTGCTTTTTTCTGTGTTCCTGTTGCATAGATTATTGTTTTCCATCCTTTGACTTTCAATCTATGAATTTCCTTTTTAGTTAGATGGGTTTCTTGTAGACAGCATATGGTTGGATGTTGCTTCTTGATCCATTCTACCAGTCTGATCATTTTGATTGGTGAATTAAGGTCCTTTACATTAATGGTTATCACTGATATGTACTGTCTTGCTTTAGTCATGTTATCTTTCTGTGGTGGTTTCTTTACCTTTTCCCTCTACTTAATTGTTTGCCCTGCTTGGTATTCTTCTTCTGTTGATATTTTTGATGTTGTACCTCTTTTCATGTCTATGTAGAGTATCTTTCAGTGTTCTTTGCAGGGTTGGTTTGTTGGTCATGAAGTTCTTTAGCTGCTGTCATGGAAGTATCTTCTTTATCCATTTTGAAGGATAGCTTGCAGGGTTCATGAGTCTGGGTTGGAAGTTGTTTTCCTTTAGGACTTGGAATACTTCACTCCATGCTCTTCTTAACTTGTTTGTGTTGAGAAGTCTGCTGTGATTCTGATGGGCTTTCCTTTATAGGTGATTTGCTTCTTTTCTCTCACAGCTTTTAATATTCTGTTCTTATGTTGAATTTCTGAAATGCTGATAATTATATGTCTGGGTGTTGATTCATTTTGGCTATGGCTATTTGGTGTTCTATATGCTTCATTTATCTGTATGTCAGTTTCCTTTCCCATGTTTGGGAAATTTTGAGCTATGACTTCTTTAAATAGTGATTTTATATCATTTGTTTTCTCCTTCTTTTTCCATAACACCTATTAGTCTTATATTGTTTTTCTTTGCATCATCTTGCAACTGCTGAATTGCTATTTCCTGATTCCTTGTTATTTTTAAAAGATGTTTCCTTTCTTCCTCACTAGCTGCAATCATGTCATCAAGGTCTGAAATTCTATTTTCACATTCATTGAGGCAGCTTTGCCAGCTTTTGATGGCCTTCTTGATTTCCTGGATATCTCTTTGAATCTGTTTCATGCATTCTAATTCTTTCTTGTATTCTTCATTCAAGGTTTCCATCCTTTTGCAGTGTTCCTCTATTTTTCCAACTATATCTTCTTTAGATGTGCTTTGCCCTTCTTTCATTACATTCATCATCTCTTGTTTTACCTGGGAAATCATTTCTAACCTCAGTTCCTTTAAAGTTTCATAAAGTTGTTTCTTTACTTCAGTTGCTATCATTTCAGAAGTTTCAGGGATGTGATTCATATTTTCTTCTGTGTCCATGTCTCTTTGGCTTGTTTGGGAAGGACTGGAGGTGCAAGATTGCATTTTGCTCTTTCATTTTGTCATTTTCCTGTATTCCACTGTGGGAGGTGAATCCAATGTGCACACTTGAGGTGCCAAGGCTAGGTGATACAATGCACACTTTCAGATCCAGCCAAGACTATCACTGTGGCTGTTCTGTTGCTGGGTGGTGTCTGGGCAGAGCCCAGGCAGGATGCCAGGGAAGCTCCGAACTTCCCAGGATGAGGGAGGGGCACAAACTCCTACCAGTCTGTTCGCAAGGTCCCAAACTGCACAGCCAGGTGGAATTCACTGTTTGTGACCCCAACTAAAGCCAGGCCCTGAGCCACAGCTTCCAGGCCACTCTGGGTGAATGTGTGAGGCCTAGGCAGTACTCCAGTGATGCTGAGAATGGCCTGGGCCAATGGGGGACAGACACAATCCCCCACTGGGCTCCTGGCAAAGTCCCAAGCAGAATGGTTAGGTGGCATTTTCTGGCCATGCCCCCAACCCAAGCCAGGCCCAGAGCAGCCTCTGTTGGGCCACTCCAGGTGCATGGTCGGGGTGCAGGCTGGCAGGACCCCAGGGATACCCCAAATGTCTGTGGCCAATGGGGTTGGACACAAATTCCTACCGGTCTCTTGGTGAAGTCCCAAGCTGCATAGCCAGGCAGAACTCACTAGTCACACACTTAACTCAAGCCAGGGTCAGAGCAGCCGCTGCTGGGCCACCCTTGGTGAACTGGTGGGATGCAGGGAAGACCCTAGGGATGCCCCAAATGTCTGTGACTGACAGGGGATTGGTGCAGATTTCTATGGGTCTCATCACCAGGTCCCAAGGTGCACAGCTAGGTGGAGTTCACTGTACTTACGACAGACCCAAGCGGGGCACAAAGCATCTGCCACCATGCTGCTCCCAGGGAATGGGTGGAGTTCAGGCAGGCAGGACCCTAGGGACGCCCTGAATGTCTGTTGCCGATAGGGCATGGGTGCAGATTTCTGTCTGGTCACCCAGTCCCAAGGTGCACAGCTAGGTGGAGTTTGCTGTGCTTGCCCCCAACCCAAGCTGGGTCTGGAGCAGCCACTGGCATGCTGATCCTAGTGAATGGGTGGGGCACAGGTAGGCAGGGCCCCAGGGATGCCCTGAACATCCATGGCCAATGAGGGATGGACACAAATTCCTACTGGTCTCTTGGTGAAGTCCCAAGCTGCATGGCCAGGCAGAACTCACTGATCACACACTCAACTCTAGCTGGGCTCAGAGCAGCTGCTGCTCGGCCACCCCAGGCAAATGGGCAGGATGCAGGGAGGACCCCAGTGATGTCCCAAATGTCCATGGCTGACAGGGGATGGGCACAGATTTCTATGGGTCTGGTTGCCCGTTCCCAAGGTGCACAGCTAGGTGGAGTTCACTGCACTTGCCCCTGACCCAAGCTGGGTCTGGAGCAGCCGCTGCCATGCTGCTCCTGGTGAATGGTGTGAGGTCTTTTCTCAGGCAGGTGGTGGACTCTAACATCTCCAGGAAGTCATGTAGAGGCAGCTCAGGGTTGTCATCAGGAAGGAGTGTGGCAGGGTTGAGGGCTTCAGTGGTGAGGAATTCAATATGAGAAGGGTCCAGCAACAAGACTTGATATTGAACCACTCTGGCATTTGAAAACCATCTGTCTGGAGCACTCTTTAATGGACTCTCCACTGCATGAGGGGCTATAATTTGAAGCTTTTGTCCAAAAGTCAATTAATAGCCTCTTTTACTAGTATGGCAGTAGCAGCAATGGCCCTTAGACAATTAGGCCATATGGCTGCTGTAGGTCTAGTCTCTTGGAGAGATAGGTGATAAGCCATTTCCATGGGCCCAAGTATTGTGTGAGCACTCCTTTTGCAATTCCCCGGCTTTCTGCTACATGAAGCTGAAAGGGCTTGCCTAATTCAGGGAGAGCTAAAGTGGGTGTGGAAGCAAGGGCTTGCCTAAGCTTTTTGAATGCCTATTCTTCTAGGTCAGTCCAAGCCAAACCCCAGTGGGATTTCCTCCCATGCAGGCATACAAGGGCTGGGCTATCGCTGCAAACCCTAATATCCAGAGGCAGCAATAGCCTAATGTGCCCAAAAATTCATGGACCTGGCATTTAGTCTCAGACCTGGGAATCTTAAGAATAATTTCTATTCTTTTGGTTGACAAGGCTCTTTTTCCTTCTGACAGTAAATAGCCCAAGTAAGTAACTTGGGGCAGACACAACTGAGCCTTTTTGGCAGAGACTTCATATCCTAGTTTGGCCAGTTCTTTTAGTAAATCCTCTGTGGCCTGTTTGCAATTTTCAAGAGTCTCTGATGCCAGGAGAACATCATCTACATATTGGAGGAGTGTCACTGAAGGATGCTCTCTACAATAGTTTAGTAAGTCTCAACTTAATGCTTCATCAAAGAGCATGGGCACTGGGGGAGTTTTATATCCCTGTGGGAGTCACATCCACATCAATTGACCACTTTCACCTGTCTTGGGGTCAGTACATTCAAAAGCAAAGAGAGGGTGACTTACTGGAGCTAATGGCAGGGTGAAGAAAGTATCCTTAAAGTCCAGGACAGTGTATAACACTGGGTCAGGCAGGAGGAGGCTGAGAAGGGTGTAGGAGTTTGGTACCATTGGGTGGATAGTCTCCACTCTCTGGTTTACCTCTCTGAGATCCTGAACAGGGCAGTAGTCAGTTGTTCCAGGCTTCTGGGCTGGAAGTAGAGGTGTGTTCCAACTGGATTTGCAGGGTAACAAGATCCCAGCATCCTTGAGTCTCTGAATGTGTACACTAATGCCAGCTTTTGCCTGTGAACTGAGTGGGTATTGTTGGACCTGCACTGAAGTAGCCCCAGGTAGCAGCAAGACAACCAGTGGTGGTTGGTTGTCTTGGTCACTTTTCTTCATTGCTGAGATAAACACCTGACACCCAAAATTAGGCAAGAAAAGGTTTGTTTAGCTTACAGTTTCTGGAGATTTCAGTCCATGATCAGTTGGCTCCAAGGCATGGTGCCATGACACTGGGGTAACACTTCAAGGCAGTAGCCAGAGCAAAAAAGAGAGCAAAAGCCCAAGCCTATTTTCCTCCCTTATATTGTACACAGGCCACCTCCTCTTCAGGTGGGTGTAACACTCACAAAATATCCTTGCCTTCCTTTGCACAGGATGAGGATATTTACAAAGTAAGAACCCTGCCCTGGTGCCACAAAAAAAATTCACCAGGGATCTAGCTCAGCAATCTAAGCGCCTGCCCTGCAAGCACAAGGTCATGAGTTCAATCCCCAGTGCTGCAAGAAAAAAAAAACCCTGGCTCCCTGCTGAGTCTCTCAGTTAAACTTCTCAACTTCTCAAGTTGACACAATGTATTAACCATAAGATTGGTTAATGGCTAGCCCCGGGGGGTTATCCTCAGCCCAAACCCCAGGAATTTCCCATTTCCAATTTGTCAATAATTCACCTGAGGGTTCTGATAATTAATCTCCTTCTGCCAGCAATAAGTACTCTTCTGTGATGGGGCAGGTGAAGAGAATGGAGGGGGATTGAGAGTTCAAGTCAGGCATAGCAGTGAAAGTCACTCAGGAAAAGGCATCCCCAAAAGAAATTTAAGCCTATAATTTGTGGAGTAAGTCTCTACCCATCAATGGGTATGGGCACTCAGGCATCACTAAGAAGGAGTGAGTTATTTGTTTAGTTCCTAAGTTTCCAATTTGGGCCTGAGACTAGGGATATGCCTTTGTCTTTCCTGTAGCCCCCTGAATTCAAGTTTTTCTCTCAGAAAGTGGTCCAATTGCCTCTTGTAACACTGAATATGTAGTCCCTGTGTCCACCAAGAAGTTAATAGGTTGGCCCCCCACAGTAAGAGTTACCCTGGGCTCCTGGGGGCCAAGTGAGGAGCTCTGACCTTGTCAGTCCTCTGTTTAGGCCAGGACCTTAGTTGGGGCCTTTGATTTTTCTTCTCTTTGAACATTCATTTTTCCAGTGTCCTGTTTCTTTGCAGTAAGCACATTGATCCTCATTTAAAAGTGCCCTTTTTCCTTTTGGTTGTTGGTTGTTTTTATCTTTTGGCTTTTCTTGTTCTCCCAGGGCAATGAGAACCTTTGCCATTTTCTTATTTAGTTCCCTCAGGTCTTCCCTATTATTGAATACCTTATGTGCTATTTCAAACAGTTCTGTGAGAGGTTTCCCTTCAAATCCCTCCAGTCTTTGTAATTTCTTTCTAATGTCTGGGGCTGACTGAGACATGAATGCTATATTTAAGGAATGTCTATTTTCTGGTGCCTCCAGATCTTTAGGGGTGTAAATCCTGTAAGCCTCAAAAAGGCATTCTAAGAAAGCTGGTGGAGACTCATCAGGGCCCTGGCTAATCTCACTCACCTTAGACAAATTGGTTGGTTTTCTGGTTGCAGCCCTCATGGCTCCTAATAGAGTCTGGTGATACTGTTCAAGAGCATCCTTACCTGCACTGGTTTTGGGATCCCATGATGGATGGGTCAGCGGGAAGAAGTGATTTAGGCACTCTGGGTTGGGGGAAGGTTGACCGTCTGGACTGGGGACAGACTTCTGTCCCAAAGTTTGGATTCTTTCTCTCTCCTCTGAGGTGAACAGAGTCTGCAAAAGCTGTTGACAGTCATCCCAAGTGGGTTGATGAGTGAAAAAGATAGACTCTAATACAGATCAGACCATGGGGATTCTGAGAGAAAGACAGATTTTGATTTTTCCAATTGTAAATATCACTAGTTGTAAAAGGAACATAAACCATGAAGGGCCTTCCCTCAGCAGTAGGAGGGGAGCAGTGGAGGAAGGGGAGAAAGAGGGGTGAGAGAAAGAGAGGTGCTCCAAGTGTGAGAGGGGCTCAAAGAGGAGGGAGTGACAGTTGAGTCTGGGGAAAGAGAGGAGTCAGCAGGGGAATGGTGGTAAAGGGGAGAATGGGGGAGCCAAGAATAGAGGATGGGAGAGGGTTCAGCCAGGGGAAGGACAGGCAGCTGCTGCAGCAGCAGTGCAGCTTTTGGTTCAGGTGACTGCAGTTGTGGTGCAGCTTTTGGTTTGGCTTTGTCAAGCAGTGCCGCAGTGGCAACAAGAGGGGATCTACAGGGCACAGCTCTACATTTGTCTACCCATGAGGGTGGGTCCTCTAGGAGATGAGCCCATGCCTGGATATAGGGTATCTGGTCAGGATGTCCTGGCTGTTCGAAGATGATTCATTGGACCTGATAAACAAGAGACATTAAAAGAGCTTTCCGGGGGCCATCTAATGTTCCCTGGGAAGGTTGGCCATTCCAGTTCACAAAGAGCTTGGAGTCTCCCTCGAATGACAGAAACTCCATAGGAGGCAGCTAATTTCCTGAAATCCTGAAAATGATTCAAAACACATTGCAAGGGTGACATGGAAGCAGAAGCAGACTGACCCATAATGAGACAAGTTAACAGGCAGACAGAGACAAAACTGAAACCAGTTAACCAGAGACCTTCAGGCATCATCACATCCCAGGGTTGAGTCTGGAGGATTAGTTGCGTCCAACTCCTCCAAAGACTCCCGAGGGGCACCCCATACCAGAAAAAGAACAGATCTTACCAGTAAGAAACCAGAGGGCTCATTTTTCAATACTCTGGGAAATTTATATCTGAGGTCCAATCCTCTCATCAAGGCTGAGGAACAACTTTGCAGGGAGTCCTCTAGCGAGGGAACCCAGAAGTCTCTTGGCTTCTTCTTGCCCCAATAATTTGGGGTCCCGGGTGAGCACCCAAATGAACCAGGTTCAAGATAAAACCAAGGAGACAGAGATGGTGCCAATTAGAATTTAAGAGCCTTTATTAGCTAGCTGGTGACTGGACAGCAGGACCTATGCAGGGAACAACTGTGCAGTGCCAAGTGAAGGGAGAGCTAGGTATTTATGTACTATAACCATACCCCTGGTGACAATGGTTACAACTAAGCATGCATCTATGATGTCCTGGTTATCATCCACATTGACAATGGTTGTAATTATGCATACATCTATAACATCCTGGTCCTTCCCGTTGACAATGATTACAATTACAAATACATCTATAACATCCTGGTTGGCATACATGCTGGGGCATGGTGTAATGAACAGACCTGAGAATATGGAACTAAGTTACATTCTCAAGGGGTAATAGTTTCAAAAGCAAGGGAGTGGGGAGGTACAGAGAGGATTCAGTAGTTTTTCTATTATGTCAATCTACAACAACCACCACTCTTTTGCCAGGAAAGCTGAAAAACCTATACCAACCTCAGTATAACTTTAGCTCAGAGAACTCAACATCTCTGCACACTGGGGAGGTTGTGCTTCTTTCCATACGTGAGAGGCACATGCCTTTTTCTAGATTTGCCTTCCTGAAACACAGTTTGCACAGAAAAGACTATTCAGCCCATGTGCAAAGAAACACCCCAGAACTTGTGGTGTGTTTCCCAAGAAAGAACTCTGGGGGAGAAGTATAACTCAAAGTTAGAAATGATTCTGATATGTGGAAATAAGTGTGGAAACAACTTTATGCATTGGTTCACATAGGCCCATAGGAATGAATGGAAGAAAATGGCTTACTACCACTCTTTTGCCAGGAAAGCTATAAAAGCTATACCAACCTCAGTATAACTACAGCTCAGAGAACTCAACATATCTGCACACTGGGGAGGCTGTGCTTCTTTCTATATGTGAGAGGCACACGTTTGTTTTCTGGATTTACCTTAGGGAAAGGCAGTTTGCACAGTGAATGTATAGCCTCTGTACAACAAAACACCCAACTTGTGAGTCATTCCCAAGAAAGAATTGCAGGAAAGCAGTATAACTCAACATTAGAAATGATTCTGCTGTATGGAAATAAGTGTGGAAACAACTTTATGTGTTGGTTTATTTTCACCTATAGGAATCAATGAGAGGTAAAGGGTTACTACCACTCTGTTGCCAGGAAAGCTGGAACACCTACACCAACCTCAGAATAAATTCACATAAGAGAACTCAAAATATCTGCACAACGGGGAGGGTGTACTTCTTTCTATACATGAGAGGCACAGGTTTCTTTCCTGCATTTTCCTTTTTGAAAGGCAGTTTGCACAGATACGTGTATTCTGGCCCTGTGCAATGAAACCCCTCACAACTTGTGGAGTTCTTCCCAAGCAAGAACTCAATGGGAGAAGTATAACTCAATGTCAGAAATGACTCTGTTGTGTGGAAATAAGTGTGGAAACAACTTATATGTAGGTTTATATAGAAGCATAGTAAAGACTGGGAGGAAATGGCTTACTATGACACTTTTGCCAGAAGAGCTGCCACATTTTTACCAACCTCAGCATAACTTCAGCTCAGAGAACTCAACATATCTGCACACTGGGAGGGTGTGCTTCCTTTGATACATTAGAGGTACACGTTTCTTTTCTGTATTTTCCTAGTGAAAGGCTGTTTTCACAAACATGACTATTGAGACACTGTGCAATGAAACACACCAAAATTTGTGTATTTTCCAAAGAAACACTGTATGGGAGAAGTATAACTCAACTTTAGAAATGATTCTGGTGTGTGGAAATAAGTGGGGAAAAAACTTTATTTGTTGGTTAATATAAGCAACTGGGAAAGAATGGCAGTAAGGTCTTGCTACCACTCTTTTACCAGGCAAGCTGTAACTGCTATACCAACCTCATTATAACCTCAGCACAGAGAATTCAACATATCTGCACACAGGGGAGTGTGTGCCTCTTTCTATACATGAAAGGCACACGTTCCTTTTCTCTATTTTCCTTAGTGAAATGCAGTTTGAACAGAGATAACTATCCAGCTGTTGTGCAATGAAGAACCCCAAAACTTGTGTGTTTTGCAACAAAGAACTACAATATACAAGTGTAATTCAATGTCAGCAATGATTCTGCTGTATGAAAATAAGTGTGGAAAAAACTTTATCTGTTGGTTCCCATAGGCCAATAGGAATGAAAGTGAGGAAAGGGCTTACTACCATTCTTTTGGCAGGAAAGCTGCAACAGTTATACTAACCGCAGTATAACTTCAGCTCAGAGAATTCAACATTTCTGGACTCTGGGGATGGTGTGCTTCTTTCTATGCATGAGAGGCACACGATTGTTATCTTTATATTCCTTAATGAAAGGCAGTTGACACAGAGATGACTATTCAGCCCCTGTGTAACGAAACACCACACAACTTGTGGAGTGTTTCCCAAGAAGAACTCCCAGGGAGAAGTATAACTCAACGTTAGAAATGATTCTGTGGTGTGGAAATAAGTGAGGAAACAACTTTATGTGTTGGTTCATATAGGCCCATTGGAATGAAAGGGAAGAAAAGACTTTCTACCACTCTTTTGCCAGGAGAGCTGCAACAACTTTACAAAACTCTGTATAACTTCAGCTCTGAGAACTCAACATATCTGCATACTGGGGAGGGTGTGCTTCTTTCTATACGTGAGAGGCACACATTTGTTATCTGTATTTTCCTTAGTGATAGACAGTTGACACAGAGATGACTATTCAGCCCCTGTGCAAGGAAACACCACACAGCTTGTGGAGTGTTTCCCAAGAAAGAAGTCCTTGGGAGGAAAATAACTCACAATTACTGATTATTCTACTGTGTGGAAATAAGTGTGGAAAGAACTTTATGTGTTGGTTCATACAGTCCCATAGGAATGAATAGGAGGAAATGGCTTACTAGCACTCTGTGGAAAGGAAACCTGCAACAACAACACCAACATCAGTATAACTTCACCTCAGAGAGCAAAACATATCTGCACACTTGGGAGGGGTGCTTCTTTCTATATGTGAGAGGCACATGTTTCTTTTCTGTATTTTCCCTAGTGAAAGGCAGTTTGCACAGAGATGACTACTTTGCCTCTGTAAAATGAAACACCCCAGAACTTCTGGAGTATTTCCAAAGAAAGAACTCCATCTGAGAATTATAAATCAATGTTAGAAATGATTCTGTTGTGTGGAAGTAAGTGTGGAAGCAATTTAATGTGTTGTTTCATGTAGGCCCATAGGAATGAATGGGAGGAAATGGCTTTGTACCACTCTTTTGCCAGGAAACCTGCAACAGCTGCACCATCCTCAATATAAATTCAGCTCCAATAACTCAACATGTCTGCACAATGAGGAGGGTGTGCTTGTTTCTATGCATTAGAGGTACAAATTTGCTTTCTAACTTTTTCTTAGTGAAAGGCAGTTTGCACGGAGATGACTATTCAGCCCCTGTGCAAGGAAACACACCACAACCTATGGAGTGTTTCCCAAGAAAGAACTCCATTGAAGAAGCATAATTCAACTTTAGAAATGATTGTACTGTGTGGAAACAAGTATGGAAAGAACTTTATGTGTTGATTCTTTTCAATCATAGGAATGAAAGGAATGCAATGTCTTACTAGAATTCTTTTGCAAGGAAACTGGCAATAGAAATGCCATCATCAGTATAATGTCAGATCAGAGAGCTCAACATATCTGTATACTGGTGAGGGTGTGCTACTTTCTATACATGAAAGGCACAGGTTTGTTTTTTTATATTTTCCTTAGTGAACGGCTGTTTGCACAGAGATGACTATTCAGCCCCAGAGCAGGGAAACTTGACACTATTTCTGGAGTTTTTCACAGGAAAGAATTGCATGGGAGAAGTATAATTCAATGTTGGAAATGAGTGTGTTGTACAGAAATACTTGGGGAAACAACTTTATGTGTTTCTTCACATAGACCCATAGGAATGAAAGTGAGGAAAATGCTAATTACCACTCTCTTGCCAGCAAAGCTGCAACAGCTATATATATATAGCTTCAGCTTAGAGAACTCAATGTATCTGCACACTGGGGAGGGTGTGCTTCTTTTATTACATAATAGGCACACATTTGTTTCCTGTATTTTCCTTAGTGGATGGCAGTTTGCACAGAGATGACTGTTTAGCCCCTGTGTAATGAAACACCCAACAACTTGTGGAGTGTCCCCTAAGAAAGAAATCCATGGGAGAAACAAAACTCAACATTAGAAATGATTCTGCTGTGTGGAAATAAGAGAGAAAACAGCTTTATGTGATGGTTCATATAAGCCCCTAGGAATGAATGGGAGATAAAGTCTTACTACCTCTCTTTTGCCAGGAAACCTGCAACAATATGCCAACCTCTTTATAACTTTAGCTCAGAGAACCCATCATATATGAACTGTGTGGAAGATGTGCTTATTTCTATACATCAGAGGCACATGTTTGTTTTCTCTATTTTCCTTATTGAAAAGCTTTTTTCACAGAGATGACTATTCAGCCCCAGTGCACGGAATCACCCCACTATTGTGGAGTGTTTCCCAACAAAGAACTCAATGAGAGCAATATAACTCAACGTTAGATATGATTGTGCTGTGTAGAAATAAATGAGGAAACAACTTTATGTGTTGGTGCATATAGGCTCATAGGAATGTACTAGAGGAGATGTCTTACTACAACTCTTTTACCAGGAAAGCTGCAACATCTATGCCAAACTCTGTATTGCATCAGCTCACAGAAGTCAACATATCTGCCCACTCTGGACAGTGTGCTTCTTAGTGTACATGAGAGCCACATGTTTTTTTTCTGCATTTTCCTTATTGAAAGGCATTTTGCATAGATACAACTACTCAGCCATTGTACAACAAAACACCCCACAACTTGTGGAGTGGTTAACAAGAAAGAACTGCATGGGAGAAGCATTACTCAATGTTAGAAACATTTCTGCTGTGTGGATTTAAGTGTGGAAACATCTTTATGTGTTGGTTCATATAGGCCTTTAGGAATGAAAGCGAGGAAATCGATTACTACCTCTCTTTTGCCAGTAAAGATACAACAGCTAGACAAACATCAGTATAAATTCAGCACAGAAAACTGAACATATTTGCACACTGGGGAGGGTGTGCTTGTTTCTATATGATAGATGCACATGTTTGTTTTCTGCATTTTCCTACTGAAGGGCTGTTTTCACAGAGATGACAATTCAGCCCCAGTGCAACAAAACACCCAATTTGTGTTGTGTTTCACAACAAAGTACTCCATGGGAGAAGCAGAACTCAATGTTAGAAATGATTCTTCTATACAGAAATAAATTTATGTGTTCGTTCATATAGCCCATAGGAATGAATGGGAAGATATGTCTTACTAGAACTCTTTTGCCAGGAAACATGCAACAGCCATACCAACCTCAGTATAACTTCAGCTCAGAGAGCTCAATGTATCTTCACACTGGGGATTGTATGTTTCATCCTATACATGAGAGGCACAGGTTTTTTCCTCTATTTTCCTTAGTGAAAGGCAGTTTGCACAGAGATGACTATTCAGCCCCTATGCAAGGAAACACCCCACACATTGAGGAGTGGATCCCAAGAAAGAACTCCATGGGACAAGTATAACTAAAAGTGAGAAATGATTCTGCTTTGTGGAAATAAGTGTGAAGACAGTTTTATGTGTTGGTTCATATACGCCCCTATGAAGGAAGGGGAGGAAAAGGCTTTCTTCTTTTCTAGGAAAGCTACAGCAGCTATACCAACCTCTGTATAACTTCTACTCAGAAAAATAAACATATGTGCACACTGGGAGGCTGCGCTTCTTTCTATACTTGAGAGGCACATGTTTGTTTTCTGTATTTTCCTTAGTCAAAGGCAGTTTGCACAGAGATGACTATTCAGTCCCTGTGCAACAAAACACCCCACAACTTCTGAAGTGTTTTCCAGGAAAGAACTCCATGGCAGAAGTATAACTCTACATCAGAAATGATTCTGCTGTGTAAAAATCAGTGTGGAAACAACTTTATGTGTTGGTTCACATACATCCATAGGAATGAATGGGAAGAAATGGCTTACTAGCACTCTTTTGCAAGGAAAGGTGCAACAGCAATACCAACATCATTGTAACTTCAGCTCATGGAGCTCAACATATGTGCACACTGGGGAGGGCGTGCTTCTTTCTATACCGTAGAGGCACACGTTTGTTCTCTATATTTTCCATAGTGAAAGACAGTTTGCACAAAGATGACTATTCAGTCTCTGTGCAACAAAACACCCCACAACTTTTGGAGTGTTTCCCAAGAATGAACTCCATGGGAGAAGCATAACTGAGCATTGGAAATGATTGTGCTGTGTGCAATTAAATGTGGAACAACTTTATGTGTTGTTTCATATAGGCTCATAGGAATGAATGGGACTAAATGACTTATTACCACTCTTTTGCCAGGAAAGCTGCAACAGCTATACCAACCTCAGTATAATTTCAGCTCAGAGAAGTGAACATATCTTCATACTGGGGAGGGTGTGCTTCTTTCTATCCATGAAAGACACATGTTTGTTTTCTGTATTTTCCTTATTTAAAGGCTGTTTTCACAAAAATGACTGTTTAGCCCCAGTGCAATGAAACACAGCAAGGCTCTCAGGTAAATGACCACATAACTTACAATTGTCATAGACTATGAAAATCAAAATTTGAAGTGTAATTAAGTTAAGAGGGATATATCAAACAAAATATTTTCTGATTTATAATTTGGAGACTCAAATAACCCAAAAATTATTGGAGTTGCATCTTATTCCTGAGACATCAATGATGACAAGAACTTTTCACCCTGAACTATTCACATTTTGTAACAAAACATAAAAAAGTTCTGCCAACACCTTCTCTTTCTAAAATGTTTTGGCAAATAAGTTCTTCTCATAATTCAATAGAAAAACAGATTTCATTCTTATGTTTTAAGGCATGGGCCTATTATTCTCATCTTGGAATCTCTTAATAATAATTCAATCAGAAATTTCCATGACACTCATGTCCCCTCTACCTGTCTTTCACTGTGGGGACAATGCCTGTCTTTCTACAATGGACCCTCTCCTAAGCTGACTGCACCAGTCTGCAGAAGCAGGAGAGTGTCCTGGGGTGAAGGGTGAATGGAAGAGAAAAAGGAAAACATGAGACTTTTGCACAGGAAGGCAGAATTGCCCAGGTTTACATACCAGATTATACGAATGCCACACACACACATCCAAAACTCAAAGGGAAAGGAAAGAGCACAGAAGGGACAGTGGTGTGGCAGGCATGGAAGCACAAAGGACAGTGACATCAAAGAACAGACTTAGCCATAAAGCTTACTTATTTTTCAAGCACTCAAAAATGTTTAGTTAAAAATCAGCTGTTGAAAATGGTATTGAAAGCATATCTAAAACTAGGTCTGTAGTCATCTTAAAAGTAAAATGTCACTCTTCAGATAAGTGAGAGATATCATCAGATACCATCACTTGCAGTATCTTTGATGTAGAATTGAAAAATGGCCTGGAAGAGGAAAGGGAAAGAAAGGGAGAGAGAAGGAGGGACAAAAGGAAAGGGAGAAATCAGTACAGTGGGAATGGTGAAATATCTGGAACACATTTTTTAATTCCCTGCTGACCTACCCACATAGTCAAATAAAGCAGATTCAAAGAGGGAAAAAAATGTACTTCTTTTGTAAGAACATTTCTAAAACTCAATGTTAAATTCAAAATGTAAGCAACTGCAAGCCACAGCAACAAACAGCATGAAGTTCAATGGATTTTTAAAACTGATTGGGACCATTTTTTAAAGCAATAAGTGAGAAAATAGGAACAGCTCTTTTGAAAAATGAGACACTATAGTAGCCATTGCTCATTTCCTGTTATCCAACTTGAAGACCTGTAATGCTATTCTCTTTTATCTGGTTTTATACTACTTTGTTTTGTTTGAGTTTATTGTCTGTAAATGTAAGAACAACCATTTTGAAGAAAGCAAGAGACACTAGGG
>RJWT010019436.1:7125-18493 GCA_004365215.1 Cuniculus paca
AGTTTGTTTTATTTTCTTTACATTTCCTGATACATTTATTTCTAGGTATCTGACAACTGGGTTACTCCTGAGAATGGAATTTTTTCTGTGACATTTTCTAATCACTTTCCTAGTAGATCGACCTTGCCTGTGGCCACCTTTCTGAAATTTTCTTTGTTCTAACAATTCTTACAGGTTTGAATATGAGTTAATTCCCTTACATTCTCTAAATCAATAGACATAACATCTTAAAATGATGACATCTTGTCACTTTTCTCAATGTTTATAGATTTTTTTCCTATGCTTATCACATTGGCAAAGACTTCCAGCACAGTATTGGACAGCAGTGCTGACAGTGGGCATCTTTACTTTATTCTTGATTTAATTAGATCTTCTCTAATATTTGTCCATTAAATATGATGTTAATAGTAAGTTTCTGCTAGATAGTCTTTGTAAAGCTATAAAATGTTTTAAATTCAACTTTATTAAAAATTTCATTGAGAAAATGTGCTGAATTTTATTAAGTAGTTATTTTTATCATTTATTGGTGCCATTTTTAAATCTTTTTCAGGTTGTTAATATGAAAAGTTATAACAATTTGACATCAACTTAGTGTTGAATCACTCAATTATTTATGAAACAAGACCTTATTGGTCATTTAGGACTGATCTTTCAATACACTTTTGGAATTGATTTGCCAGAATTTAATTTAGGATTTTTCATCTGTATCCATTTTTGAGGTGTTGTGTTAGTTTCCAAGGGCTACCCCAGAAGTGATTCTATTGCCAAATGAGATCACATTCACAAGTTCAGAGACTGAGGACATGGTGTCTTTCTGAGGTCACCATGGAAACCACTATAGTGTGACATTACTGCAGCAGCTTCTGGGCACATGGAGGGATTATACTGCTTAAAGCCCTTGGCTTGAATCATGTTAGTAGTTTTGATCAATGATTTGAAAGTTCAAATAATGTCACTCTTCTAAGTCATGTACTTTACTGACACTCAGGACACTATGCTAGAATTCCCTCTCTTTAATTCAGTGATTGGATACATTCAAGGGCAGTCTTGGCCCTGGTGTAACCGTGATCAGCACAGACTCATGCCAACTAGCAGCAGAGATGTAGCATTAGCAAGAAATAAACAGTAGTTGGTTAAATTATGGGTGAACAAACTTTTGTCCCTAATGGACCAGGGAGCAAATATTAAAATATCTAGGCTTTGCAGATTAAGAGGTAAAACCCAGAATTTTATGTTTTTAATATACCAGATTTTTAAGGTAGAAACTTTTCTTAATGTATTTGGTTACATCTCGTGGATTTCAATGCAGTGTTTCCATTTTTTATTTATTTATAATTAATTTGTAGTTTTGACTTTGATTGCCTCTTTAACCAGTAGTTATTTAAAAAGACTTAATTCCAAGAAGGATTTCTGTTACTTTGGCAATTAATATCTAATTGGATCACCTTGTGGTTAGACAAACTAGATTGTATAGATTTCAACTTGGGGAATTTATTGAGTTCTTTAAAAAATGGTTATATATTAGTCATGTATTGTGCTGCAAATCACCTTGAGACTTAGTAGTTTAAGACAACGTTTACTATTTCACAGAGCTTCTGAGGATCTCGAATCTAGAAGCAGCTTAGCTGGGTGGTTCTGGCTCAGGGTGCCACACAAGCTTTCCACGTGCTTTTAGGAGGAATCTAGACTGTGACAATTGACAGGGGTTAGTGAGCAACTGCCAGGAGAAATAACTCACATGACTGCTACAGGCATTAGTTCCTCACTATACAGGCAGATATGCAGTGATTTCTCCTACAAAGAGTGCAAAGAGGGTACCTAGAAGAGGATCACTAGGTCCAGCCCACATTCAATGGGAGAGGACTATACAAGACCATGGTGACCAGGAGGATGGTGCACTGGTATCATTTTGGAGGCCGCCTCCCACAGTCAGATGCATGGTCAATTTTTGGTACTGGTTCATTTGACTTGAAAAGAATACTAGTCTTTTTGTTGGAATGTCTTCTATGGAAACCCATTAAATGTAACGTGTTAATTATGTGAAGGCCTTAAAATCATCTCTCATTTTTGATTGCTTCCTTAGTTGATGTTAGTCAATGATAAGTCAACCTGGATCACAATGTGTGAATTGAAACATATATTCTGCAAATGTTAGGTGGGTATCTGTAAACATCAAAGAGATTGTATTTTTAACTAGTTATTCAAATCTTCTGTATCATTACTGATATTCTGTCCACTTTTTCCTTCAGTTACTGAGAAATGAATGTCAAAATCTTCAGCCTTGATTATGCATTTCTCTATTTTTTTCCTTAGATTTTGTCAGTTTTTCTCATGTGTTTTGAAACTGTTATTAGGTGCTCTGCACTGAGAATCATCTTGATGAATTGGCCACCTTATCATTGTGGAATGATTCTCATTTTCTCTGCATTATTCCTTGCTTACTTTAGTGAACTCTTGTGCTTAGCATTTGCATGGCACATCTTTTTCAAGCTTCTTTTCTACCTTACTGGATTTTTGAAATGGACATTCTAATCTTAACAACATGAAGTTGGACCTTACTTTTATTTTAATCCTGACTGCTAATATTTTTTCACTGTAATGTTTAAGATCAATTGATTTTAGAGACAGATGTATTAACTGTTGATTCATTAATTTATCTTTACTTTTTTCTGATAATTTTTGCTCTGATAATTTTTGCTCTAATTTTCAAAGCTGAGTAGTTATATGCTTTATGAATTTGAAACAGCAGTTGGCTCTAGTTTACAGCTACCTAAAAAGGAGAGGCTTAAATAGGGTAAGGGTTTATTTTTCTTTACATAAAGGAAATTTGAAACTGGCTGCTTGGGCTTGACATGGTGATGCCACATAATTACCAGGCACCTAAGTTACTCATAGCTGCCTTCTTCCTCAGTCTTGGGATGTGGCTTATGAATATGAGATGGTTGCCAGGGCTCCATCCTTTTCCTTATTACTCAGTAACAAGGAAAAGGATGAAAATAAGATAAAGTATACTAACTTCACATAGCAGCTTCCATTTAAATGACCTTAGTCACATGGAAATCAGAAAGTGGATTTTAATAGTGGAGTACATGGCCTGTCTGAATAAAATTTGGAGTTTTATTTCTAAGAAAAGAGAATTAAATACGGAGTAGGGAACTGACAGTTTCTTCTCAAAGTAGAAAGATTCTTAAATATTATGTTCATAGTTGGGTTATATCTTCAGCTGTATGCCGTACCATACTTTGACATAATGCTTTTGCTTGGAATTGCATTTTATGTAACATTCGTATTGCCAGATGAGTGGGCATGAGATTCATTTTTGTGTTTGATTTTTCTGGGTCATTTATTTTATTTTGTTTTTTGCCTTTTTGAGACAGGGTCTCACTGTGTAGTTCAGACTGGCTTTAACTCACTTTGTAGCCCAGGCTGGCCTCGAACTCACAGTAACACTCCTGACTCAGCCTCCTGAGTTCTGGGATTACAAGCATGTGCTACCATGCCCATCTCTCTGGGTCATTTAAAAACTGTGTGCAGTCTTACAAAATGTAGAACGTTGGCTTTTGTTGTTTGGAACTGGAGAATTTGTCATCTTACATGGAGTTTGAACCAGTGATACTGTGATTTCTGCTCTGTGTGAGTTCCCTGTTCTCTGCCTGCTCTTTCCCCTTGGCAACCTTGTCTTATTTTATGAATGCAATAGCTGCTCAGATCTCTCCAAGGATGTAAATTAGAATTCTGTGTTTAGTACTTCCATCCTGGTTTGTCTCTCCTGTTCAGTTATCTTGCCCTCCTTTTCCTCTTCCATTCTACTGCTTTTCTTATACATATGTGGTTACCTGTTGGAGCTCTGTGCATAGTTCTACTTGCTTTCCTGGCTCTCTTGTTCAGTTTCCCCATTAGACCTTTCTCCAAATGTGTGTGCATGCGTGTGTGTGTGTGTATTCATTGGAGTTGTAGTTTTCACATATTTAGTGGAGAATACTGTATATTGAGGTGGCTGGTTGTGAAGTAGATGGGCAAGAGGGGGAGTCCAGAATCAGGCCTCTGTACTGGGGATGAGAGGACATTGTGCTGGGGGTGGGAGTTTGGTGCTGGGGTAGGGACTGTGCGGTAGAGTAGATTTTTGTGCTGGGGCATAGTTTTGCACAGAGGTGGGAGTTTGGTGCTAGAAGTAAAAACTGGGGCATTTCTCCTTGAACAGAGCTGCCTCTCTTCACTATCCCATCAGTGTCTTTGTGTTCATCCTGAGTTATTTCCAAATCCACTCCAACACCCAACCCCTTTAGGAACACTTTCAAGGCAGGTAATTCACTTCCTCCAGAGTTATTCTATTTCTATTAGCTTTTGGCAGGTCAGCTTCTCAAGTGTGACTCAAATTCATTTCTTAAATCTCCCTGGACACTGGTGGCATCTCTTGTCCTTGGAGCCTGTGCTGCTAGGGCTGAACTTGCCAAGTGCATCTGCTGCTGCCCCAGAAGCTGGAGTACCTCAGTCTCCTGAATGGCTTTTTCTTTTTCTGTCACAGGTTTCTTGGTCCATTTAGTTCTACATGATTTCTATCTTCCAATAGTTCATCACACTTTTGTGTTCTTTAATGAATCTCTTCCTATGCTTTTTTCCATATCTGCTTTAATGGAGATATTCTTTTGAAAACATTATGTTGTTATGACCCTCAGACCCCTAGACCCCTGACTAGCCCTTGCTGGGCCTTTCTCTCTGAAGTAGAAGGAGGAAGAGGAATTAGAACAGAAGAGCACTGCAAAGCAAAAGTAATTTTGTTATAAGTATTGCAAGAAGTGGTAAAGAGCCAAAGGAATGGCAGGGCTCAGAGCTGGAACACCAATGAATCTAGGGCATTGGTCCTGTTTTATGGGGCATAAGGGTCTCATCTCCACACCCCTGAGGACTGACACTTGATTGACTGGCTTTTGGGCTTGTTGCTAGGAGTTTGGTCTTGTGGGCTACCAGGGGGATGTGGGTAGGCATGGCAACCTGCACTAGGAGGGACAGTGTTGCCTGCATAGAGGCAGGTGTCAAAACCACAGCCTGTCAGCTTTCAACCACAAAGCTGCTTGAAAACTGCTTACTGCTCATAGCCCCACAGAAGCTACTTTTTCTACCCTCTAAAAAGGGCATGGTGGCGCATGCTTGTAATCCCAGCAGTTGGAAGGCTGAGGCAGGAGGATTGCCTAGAGTTCAAGGCCAGTCTGGATTATATAGTGAGTCCAGGCCAGCCTGGACTACATAGTGAGACCCTGTCTCACAAAAGAAAGAAAGAAAGACTTGGGTCTTTTAATTCTCCTCAGGGATTCCTCCTGTCCTTACAGTGTAATTTTAAAAAAGTGTTAGATGTAAACCTTTGCTTAGATATTTTGCTTCTGCCAGCTGGATCCCACCTAATCCACCATTTTATGCTTTGCTGTGTGGTCTTCCAGAATTTTTTCTAGTGAAAGGGAAGTTTATATAGTGTATGTTTAGTGCTTTGTATAGGAGAGCCAGTAAGTTTTACATAATTTGTATCCAGTTGCTTTCAGAATTTTGGTATTGCCATACTTTTTCATATGGCTTCTTGGGTTTTCTAAAGACACGATCACAATATCTGCAAGTAATTTGTACTTTTCCTGTTAACTTGTATTTTTCCTAAGAGGAATATTTCCTCTTAGGAAGAATTATTCCTTACACTTATCATTGACAAGCTACCACTTTAAAAAGATAATAAAATTATTCCTCTTAGGTTGGTCTTAATATTTTATATTCTTTTTAAAGTGGTACAGCATCAATGATAAGTGTAAGGAATTAAGGTGTTATCTTGCTTGGGAATATGAAATTACTAATCTTTTATTTTACCTTTGAGTATGTTTGTACAGCCTCTAGAGTGAATTTTGCTGCTTGTTTTACCAGGACCTATTTGCTGAAAACTTGCTCTTTCTCTCTACTAGTAATAGTGACAACTTGTTTGTTTTATCTTCCTTTGTTGGCAAAAGAAAACAACTTTCTGCAATAGTTCTTTATTGTGAATCTTGTTTGGAAATCTTGAAGTCTCATTGTTAAGGAGTTGTATAAATGTTGGTGGAACACAAAGGCCTTTTCACAGATGACATCAAGTTTGAAAGGTTCTTCCCTGACCTGCAGAGTTCCTCTATTTTTAGAACATCATGGCAGTTGATTATGGTTGGCTTTTAGGTATGGAAAGAAATGTGAAAGCTCCTGGTTTTTTAAAAATCTGATTTTCCTTAAAATGCTAACATCAATACTCCATCCCTGACTTACAATGTTACGAAATATAAAATGAAATGTCTCTTAAAGTATTAACAGGGAACTGAGCCTGTGTGATTAGGAAATGGTGATTATTGATTGAGGTAGGGTCTCTTAGTCCCAAGTCACCCCTTTTACCTGCTGGAATTCTCGCACAAGAGGGTGCAGGGAAACACTGCAGGAGCTGTTGTGCTTTCTTAAAAATACTCCTGAAGCACCAACGGGTTTCTTCAGGTTCATCCAGTTCCCACTTTGTTTGCAGCCACTGTAAGTTTAGCTCTGGAATGTACCATGGCCATCAGCTTCCCACACATACTCTTGGGTGGCTCTGTAGAAGCTGAGTTTCTCTAGCTTCTACAAGGCTTGTGGCTAAGGGCAGTCAGCAGCCAGAAATCTCCGCAGTACATCTTCCTCAGGCAAGAGTACCTCTGTGAGATACTTTCTGCTATAGTTTGGAGCTGGAATGTTCCCCAAAGGTCCATGTGTTAAAGAGCTTGGTCTCCAGCTTGACTCTGTGGGAAGGTGGAGCCTAATGTGAGGAAGGTAGGTCACTAGGAGGGAGCCCTTGAAGTGGATTACGAGATACCAGTCTCTTCAGTCTCCCTTTTTGTTTCCAGGTTGCTATGAGGTGAGCGACTTGGTCAACTATGCACTCCTACCACAAAGTGCTGCCTCCCACAGGACCAAAGCCATGAGGCCAAGAGAACATGGATGAGCCAAAGCTCTGTCCTGTGAAACCAGAACTCAAAGAAAACGTTTCCTTTTTTAAAGCTGAATATCTCAGTAGACTCACAGAAAGCTAATTGACATATCAACGTGATTTTCCAGTGCTTTAGAAGACACATGCCAATGTCTTCCCAAGTCATCCTGTTTTCCACAACTGTGCCCTTTTTATTAATCAGATTTCAGCCATGGGTGAGGCAGGGATCTCAGCTATAAGAGCAGCTGTAAGGGGCTTCTCCTTCGTCTATATTTATTTTCATTAAAGTTATTTTTACTTATTAACTAGTCTTTTATAAATAGAGTCCTTTTTTATTGTTAATATTTCTTTATAATAATCTTTCACTGTGTGAATTCTTTCTTCTGACTGTACTCAGATTGATTTGGAAGCACCCTGCCATTACAGAATTAATCTCTGATCATTATAAAATGGATCCCCAGGAATTTTTGAAAAGGAAATTTGAAGAGAAAAATCACAAGAGCACAGAATGAGAGGAAAACAGAAAATTAGCCTCTTAATATCTTAGGAAGGTCACTGATTTGCATCTAGGTCTTTCATCACACAATACCGTTAGTCACTTTTATTATATTCAGATCTGCAATTAGAATACAAAGGACCAGCCAAAAATCCATCCTTAGATTTTGGCCTCAGTTCTGTTATTCCTGCCCAAGTTGCTATGATTATTCCTAAATTTCTGGTGCTAGCTCTGATTATTTTCTAGGTCTTGGTCACATATCACCAGTTTTCTCTTAGAAACTTAAAAAGTGGAATGCAAAACTGTGATCTGGGTTCAAACTTCATTTTTTTTTTACTTTCAATTCCACCATATTAATTTACATTTTATAAGTATATGTATATAATATATAAAATAGATATCTTATATATTTTAAGCAGCTTTTTCATCAGATCAATATATTTGTTAGGATTTTAAAAGATTTTCAACTTATTTCATCTTTTTAAATGAAAATGATGTAAGGTTTTGTCTACAAAAGACTCAAGCCTCATCTCAAATATAAGGGGCACTCACAGAATTTGGTGAATGTTTAAATTAAAAGAATATTACAATAACAGGCACATTGTCAAGAATGATGGATAAGTGTGTTCAAAGGGAGAAAGATATTTTGAAGATGAATAGCAATGTGTCTTTTACTGTAATAAATTGTCAAACTTCCATTTTACCACTTACTTACTGTATGACCTTGACCTCAGATTGCCCTTCCGTAAAAGCAGGATAACATATCTGTCTCATTGAGTTTTCATTGAAATTGCATACACTAATATGCATAAGTATTTTAGAATGTTTTTTCTCTGATGATGAGCTCTGAATAAATGTGGCTTTTATTATTAACTTGTTTCTTAGATATTTTACTATTTTTTACCTTCTATTCAACACACATAACATTTGCAATCAACATATTTTCACATCTTGAATTTGTATTGTTTTTGATTAATTACCCTACTCATTTGGGTCTAAAAATATACCGTCTGCTTTCTTTCTGTTCTCCCAATCCAATTAGCCTCCAAGTCAAGTCATTCTTTCTTTTCAGCATCTTATACTCATTTCCTTCCTCTTTATTGTTTCCTCTACTAGCCTGGCTTATACCTGGTTGATTTCAGTAGATTTAAATAGTGGTTACCCATGTTACAACTCACTGTTCCCTGCCCCTGCATTTTGTGCAATTTGAGGGTATTAATCTTTCTGAATCATGTCAGCTGTCTCCATTATCTTCTAACAGTCTAAAGGAAGCCATCCAGACATTTTAGCTTGGTATGAATGTTCCTTATTTTGTTGGTACCATTTTGAACATTTCATTATGTCTCTGCCTGAGTCCTATACCCCAGCTAAAGGTCCTGCTTTTACTTTTTTCATACAGGCACAGTGCTTTCCTTTTCTCAGATTACTTTCTGTATCATTCCAACTGATTCGACAGTGCTCTCCCACCTCCTCTGATTTCCTGACCATTCTGCCACCCTTAGGTGTAGCCCATTACTTTCCCAATCTCCCACAGGGGAAACTGTGAGCTGTTTTCTAGTACCTTTGTACATAGTTGCCCTGTCTCCCTAACAAGTACCACTAAGTTTTCAAGATTGGCAGATCTAAGACAGCGGAAACAGTTTTCCAACTTTGTGTGTGTGTGGTGTATGTCTTGTACAGTGTTTTACCCATTTGAGATATGTTGCACAAATTATATTGAATTAAAAATTTCTCTACATCATATTGATTTAACCATTTGATTGAAGCAATGAATGTCCCCTTATAATCATTTATTAGTAATTCAATAATTTTATCTGTATTCAAGTAATAGCATTTAGAGAATTTTTTGGAAGAGAATAATGCAAAATTGGGAATATTACACCATATCTGTTTTTATTTTCCTATATATGATTTAGTAACCATTAACCAATGTTAGAAGCATTTTAGTCTGAATCACATAAAAATCTGTTCTCTAAAAGGCAAAATTTGACTCATTAGCACGGGTATAGATTTTTAAAAATAAAAGGTTAATAATTATAGAGAAATTTTGAAATTATGAGAATTTTGGACTTGTGCTAGAAAGATTCTCAAATTTCTAGAGACACTAGAAAAATTGCATCTAGTGAACTTTTCTTTTGTATCTAAAAATCCATTCCCATCTTTACATTTTACATCTAGAAAGTTACCGCTCATAAATATGAAAATTATTATTGCAAATAACTATGAGAAGCAAATTACAAAGGCTGGCATCTTGAATAATGTTACTATGGACAGGATGAGAGGACCTTGGTTTCCTTCTGGCTATGAATGCATCCCTTTTAAAAGTCCTCCTGGTCACTGTTTTAGAATGGATATATACTGGATAAATTCCTTCTCTCTCAGGCTCTTGAATCTATTCTTAATCCTAACAACCATGTTAATGTCATCTCCCTATAAAGCAGGCAGGTACTATGAAGATTTTGGTTAATAAAATGACAGTACATAAATTCCTGATGAGATTTTAGTGGAAACTTACAGATTTTCATAGAGAAGTCTAAGTTTAGTGATGATCTTAAAAATCCAAATCAGGTTTCCTAATTTCTGTTATAAATGGCTACTCTGCTCAGTTCTGAACATAATGGTGACAACAGACTTTTGAAAGATCTTTAAATTACACAAGGATTCAGGGTACTCTAGTCAAAATCCTGGAAGTTTGCATTTGTTTTCTGGATTAAGTTTAGTGTCTTTGGCACTGTGCAGCAGCTGGAGCATCTATTATCATAATGAGCTCCTGTGTCCCTAGAGGAATAGACCAAATCCAGTGCCTCCAGAGGAATAGATGAAATTCAGCAGACAGAAAAGCCAGGCTCCAGCTAGGTTACCAAGTGCAAGACCTGGAAGGATTTATCTTTCTCAGGTCCTCCCTTTACTCTCTGCTTCCTGGCTACCATAACAAGAGTGGCTACTTCTGCTAGATCCTTCCATCATGCCTTTCCTACCTTTCAGCTGATTATGGACTGAATTCTCTAAAAACTATGTACTAGAATAAATCTCTCCTTCTTTAAACTGTGGGTGTCTGGTATTTTGCTCCAGAAATGAGAAAGAAACTAAGGCCCAAGGTCACACATACAAATGATCTCAAATTCCTACTATAGCTCTTCTCTCCACATTTTGTGATTAGTAATGAAAAGATCAGAATTTTCCTCTCAATTTTTTCACTACATTATTTACTAACTATGTTCTTGTAAAAGGAAGGAATCAATTGCATTCAATAAGTCAGCATTATGAAGAGAAAACAGGAAAAATAAATTAATCTGGGGCTAAAAATTAGTTTCTTGTTGCTGCTGTAACACATTGCCATGAATGTGGTAGATTGAAACAACAGAAAGTTACTCTAATTTTGGAAGCCAGAAGTCCAGAATCAATATTGCTGATCTTAAAGTATTGGCTACTTCTTGAGTCTGTAAGGGAGAATCTATGTAGCTTCTGGTGGCCCTAGGTGTTCTTTGGCATGTAGCCACACTACTTGTCTCTGCCTCAGTCTTCATGTCACTTTTTCCTCTTATGTCCATCTAATCTTTCTCTGCTTCTCTCTTATGGGGACATTTATGATGGTTTTAGGGCCTACACAGTACTGGATAATTTCTTCATTTTGAAATCATTAATTCCTTAATTTAATCACCTTGACACAGACTCTTTTCCAAATAAGCTAATACTCATAAATTCCATAAATTAGGACTTGGACATATGTTTGGGAACTATTATGGGCCTACTGCAGGTTGGATAAATGAAAGAAAGCATGACAATGTAGGTGAGAGATTACTCTGTTCAGCGTGATTTGTTCATAATTGAACCACACATCTTCAGAGGGATGGAGAGAATTTAGAACTGTCTTAGTTACTTTTCTCTTATTGCTGAGACAAAACACTTGACACCCA
>RJWT010019437.1:0-18383 GCA_004365215.1 Cuniculus paca
CTGCTCTTCTCTTAGATCTTCACCTGTCTGGTTACTGATTGTTAGACTCTCAGCTCAGAGATTCTCAAATTACTTCACCATCAGGATGACTACAGGCTGTCTAATATTGCCCTGCTCAGCAGGTTTATATCATATGTCACTGTATACTATCATGTTATTTGACCTTTTCTTTTAAATTTTTTCTCCTTGAACCTTTCCTTGATGAAGTTTCTTGAAATGAGGGAGTTTTATTCTTTTGATCAGTTATATTCTTAGAGTAATTTCTTAGTACTTAGAGTAATTTCTAACATTATTTGAAAAATATTCACTGAAGCAATGTGAGTGAACAAGGCCCTTGATGTGGCAAAGGATGTAGAGTTCCTAGAACTTGTTTTGTGATTAATAAAAGCAAGGCCTTCAGTGCTGTGCAGGATTAGCTCTTGGCCATCTTAGAAGTATGAAAAATATGTACATTTTCCACATGGCAAGAAAGTTCTGCACAGCCTCTGGTAGTCAGTCACTACTGCCATAGCAACAAGGAAGTATGGAACCCACAATGAATTGTACAAAAACTAAGTTGCTATAAAATCAAGTTCACTTCCCTTGCAACTCTTCTAATACCATCCTATCTCACATAAAATCAAATAAACTATTTGCATTTTAATATTATTTTAGAAGCATTTTCATTAATGCATATTAGATGTCATTGTTGCATTCATCTTGGGAAACTGATACATGTATATAGCATATTTTGATAATTTTGAATCACTTAATCCTTTCTTCTACCTTCCTAGCTCTTGGTCCCCTTCTCTATCTTCAACAAGTCAGCCTTTTTGTAATAAACCAACTTTTTGAGAGTAATTTTAGGTCTTGAGTAAAACTAATTTCAATAATATAGAGTAAAAGGTGCAGATATCTCATGGGCATTCTTCACCCACACATGCATAGCCTCTCACATTACCAAATCCTTCACCAGAGTGGTGTATTTGTTACAACTGATGCACCTACATCTATGTCATTGTCAAAGGAAGCATTTACGTTAAAAATTTTAGTTTACTGTAAAAGATTCACAGTTAGTGTTGTACATTCTACACATAAGTACAAATGCACAATGACATTTATTCACAATTATAATGTCATACAGAGTATTTATACTGCCCTAACGTCCTCTATGTTCCACCTACTCATCTGTTTCTGTAACTCTTTAAAACTGTAAATTAGAAGACGCTCCCACTTGCTAGCGCTGGAATCAGCTAGAGAGACAGAATGACAGAAAGTGCTTTATTAGGAACAAGGCAGAAGAGTTAGAAGATGTCAGGAATTCCCTTCTTATCACCATCTTATCCCTTATCCAAAGGGAAGATATGTGATTCCCAGATGAGTGGAAACCTCAGTTGTCCAGTGCTTTGAAAGAGAGTCTCTGCTGGAATGAGGGCTTATCACTTTCATATAGGCCAAAAAAAGCTGCAGTCCAGTGGATCTAAAGAAGAAAGAAAGGATCGAAATTTCTGTGACTAAAATGACTTGCATCTGGTTTTTGCTTTGGTCATTGCTTCTATCAAATGCTCATTCAGGTGTGACTGTCTCCTGTAACTTGGGACTAGAGGGTGCTCGGGAAGAGAGGGTTTGTGTATTCCCAGCTATCTGGAGAGTGCAGAGAAAGTATATGAGACACAGCAAGTGGAAGTAAAGAGAAACTTCTGAAAATTGGGTGTCTGTGGGGGTTATACTTTTACAATCTCTGTTCTATTTGCTGTCTTCATTTTTTTTACAGAAGGTCATCTAATTCACACAGAATGTAATCTTTTACAGATTTACTCTGAGACATTTACTTATTTATAATGCTATAACTTAATTCTGTGTCTTTTCATGGCTTGGTATGTCATCCTTAAATCACTGGATATTATTTCAGTCTATAGATATACCATAATGTACACACCTCTTTCACCTACTGGAGGTTATCTTGGTTGATTGAAGGTTTTTGGAATTGTGAATAAGATTGCCATAAACATTTATGTGCAGGATTTTGGGTTGATGTAAATACCAAGGAGACCTATTGCTACATGAGGTAGGAGTATATTTAATTAATAAGGGACACATCTAACTTTAAACAAAGTGCTGAGAATGCAAGGGCTATTACTCACATTAACAGTGGATGACAGTTTCTGTTGCTCCATATCCTCATAAATATTGTCAGTGTTCTGGATTTTGCCTACTAAAGCCTGCATTTTTCTTTCCCTTTTCCTTTTCTTTTCTGGTACAGAAAACAAAAGGGGAGCTCTAAGATACAGAATAACTTTTTCTTTTCTGGCACAGAAGACAGAAGGGGAGCTCTAAGATACAGAATAACTTTTCTATTACTACTCTGAAATCATAGGCAGGTGATTGAATACTAATTTTGGATTTTTGCATTTGGATTTGTGTGGTTGATGAATCTTGGCATTGTTAGCTACACTCCATTCTGTTTCCTTTGGTTACATATAATGCAGAAAGGGAAAACCAGGGAAAGGATTATTGAAAAGTTTAGGGTTCGGAATTAACTTGTAATAGTATGTGAGCCATGTTACATTTTATCTCTCAATAATAATGGATTTTATCAAAACTAAACTTTATCATTATAGTTTTAAGAAACGACCTTGTAAAAATGATTTCTAACTTTTTTCAACAGACTGATGTTCAGCTAACTTAATGAGCATGGATAAAAGATATAATAACATGGCAGTGTGGTACTGGTGTCACTAAAATTCAGTGCTGGTTTTGAATTAAGCATTATATATTTCAAACATGAGGAAACTTGTAATTTGAGGTGGGATACAGAGGGATGAACTTCACTGAGATGTGTAGGTATTTTAGATTCCTTCTGGAATTCCATTTGGAATAACCTTTGGGTTCCCTTTGCCTATTCCATTTCTTTAAATACCTTCATGGTGAAGAAATATTCCAAGTTTATAATTCCTTATAAATTTGACCTGGGTAATCTGGCAACATTTTTTATTACATGACTGAGAGTTTTCTGCTCTCAAAATATTTACTTTATTATAACATGAAACAGGCTTTGGCCACTCTTTCATCTTTTAGCTGCCAAAATTTATGTTTTCACTAGAAAATTACCACCATAGCTAGATGATGTATTAATTTTGTAATGCTGCCATATAAAATTATGACAAATATTTTGGCATGAAGCAACAGACATTTTTTCATTTATGTAGGGCAGAAATATGAGGTTAAAGGGTCATCAGGGTTAATGGTTTCTGCTGAAAATAATTCCAAGGAAGACTCTATTATAGCCCTTTCTCCTAGCTTTTGGTGGCTTCTCATAATTCTTGAGCATTTTGAGCTTTGAGCTGCGTAACTCCAATCTCTGCTTCCATCTACCCGTGGCTTTTGCCCTTTTGTGTCTCCATTTCTGTTTTGGGTAAAGATGCTCATCACAGATCTGAGGCATACCAAGATAAGCCAAAATAAACTCATTTTAGGCACTACCCAACCTACTGCGGATGACATGAAGCAATTGAAAAATATTGGGAGCAACATAGTGTCTTGGGAAATTTTCCTGTCCTCATGTGAAAGTGAAATTTTAAAACGTACAATGTTTTCAACTCATGGTGAAAAAGTATTAAATAATACATGAGTATAAAAACACATAGCTTGTAGCTCATTCTTTGAAACCAGATTAGCTAGAGAAAAGTGAGTACAAACTCTTATTTTTCCTTTAAAACAATAAAGAATACTTATAGGAATTGGATATAATACTTTTTCCTTTTTCTGGAGATATGGTGTCCATGTTTTGTGGTAAGCAATATTCTACCAAATACTTTACTAAAGTAAGTTGTACTTTCACTGAGCTACAAGAGGGCAACACTATCTTAGCAGGAAAGAATGTGACAAGAAGAAGAAATCCAAGTATCCCTACTACCCTAACAGAAAACTGCAAATTGGTTTACACAGAAAGAATTCTAAGCAACTGTGCAAACACACATTACACACCATGGAAACAAGATAGCTTTAAGTTTATCTCTAGCATTCAGCATACTTTCATTGATGCCCAGAAAAACAAGAATGACAATGTGGAAAGTATCTTTGCCTTGACAGTACTCACAACTGAAAGGTGCACAGCAGAGAATATTTGATCTTTATATATTGAAGCATAGAAGTAAAAGAATACACACTAAATTAGCATGAGCATTTATCTACAAAATATTTTTAAAATTCTTAAAGTTAATTCAAGAGACACGTGTAAGATCTCTAGAGAAAAAACATGTAACACAAAATAGACAATAAAATACTCATGTAAAGGACCAAAACATGTAGAAGAAAATCTAGGAGAAAGATACAGTATCTTTGGATTAATAAAAGATTTTCTAAAAGTGGCACAAGAAGAAGGAACTATAAATACTTGACAAACTACAACCTTTACTCTTTGCAAAAGTACTTTATTTCCATTGTACAAGAGATGTCACTCTAGAGGGATGGTGTGAGACTTTTTACCTAAGATGATGAGGCAGTTCTGTACCTCGATTATGGAGATGATTACTTAAATCTGCATATGATAAAGTTATATAGAACCATACTGCACATAATACATAAATGAGGCTGTATAAGTAGTGCTAAGACATAAAATCTGTAGTCAATAGGGTAATATAGTCAGACCTTGATAGAAAATGGGCAAAAGTTTTGAACAATTTACCTAAGAATGTACACGAATGGAAAATAAACTCATGCAAAGATGTTCAAGTCATTAATCACTAAGGAAATGCAAATTAAGATCACAATTATATAGCATTGTACACCCAATGATAGATAAAGCCTGGCAAGCCAAATTTTTGCAAAGATGTGGAATTCTCATAAATCATGGCTGCGATGCTTCAACACTTTGAAAAATATCTTTGAACATTTTTAGACAGCCACACACTTAACATATGACCTAACAATTCTAGTTCCAGATGTTTATCCTAGATTGGTAGTTACATACTGCCACACAAAGACCTGTGCTTTTTTGTTAATACAAACTTTGATAGTAATAGCTAGAAATTGGAAACTAACCAAGGGTCCTTCAGCTGTGGAATGAATCAGCAATTGCAACATTCGACTGCATATTATGCAATAATCATAGAAAAAAGAGAGAAAACTGATACATGCAAGCACTTTCAGTGAAAGAGGACAGAATTCTATATTGTATACTGCATGACTTAATTTACATGAAATCTACAAATAGAAAAACTATGAAGACTATAAAGCAGGTTATTGATTATTTTGGGAGGAGGGCAGATAGATTGAATGCAAAAGGTACAAGCGACCATTTTCACGTACTGAGAAATGTTTTGTATCAATATATAACTGTCTTATCTATTTTCCAAAGCTCATGAAATTAGTGAAGTAAAATTAGCAAAGTTTATGTAAATGACAATTCAATAAAGTTGACTTGAAAATAAAGTTAGAAGATGAATGAATTGGATCACTGAAAACTTCAGTGGCTACTCAATTTTCCATTGAAAGGAATTTGAAACAGTTTGGAAGAACACAGTTCCTAAAAACAGATAATGATTTGTGAGAATTTTAGAATTGCAGGCTTAATTCTATGTAGTGCTTTCTGTCTATGAAGAGCAAACAACTTTACCTCCTAACGATAGCTGCTTGTGTCTAGTGGTACTTTCTTCTGGCACATAAGTGTGCTCCAGGCTTTCCCATTCTGAAAAAATCAAAGACTCAGCTCGATATGCCACTCTGGTTATTACAATAGTTTTTTCTTTTTTTCTTTAGAGCCTAGTCCATGGAAGAAAAACATCTCTTCTTGTTTTCACTTTCCGTTTTGATCAGTCCTCAAACACTCTTCAATCTGCAGGAGTCGAACTGTCACCTGCCTGTGTCATTCACTGAAAGAATTCCCAAACATCTCTCAATTCAACAATTACATCAATGTTGCCCTTAATTTACTTCTGTACTGACACACTATCATTGATTTCCCTCATACCTTTTTCTCTTCATATTTCATCTCTTGCAATAACAGTTGCCTCCTAAGCTCATTTTTGTGATTCTTCATGTAAATGCTGAGGTTTACTGGGGTTGATAAAAGTCCTTTTTTTCTCAACCTATGTACTGTTTCCCAGAAATCTTTTCCATGCTGGTAGCTCTTAGCAACTGTTTATATATCAAGGATTCTCAAGTCTAGATCTCCCTTAAGAATTTCAGATCTGTATAAGTCAGTGGTACTAAATGTCATCCAGTGCCCATTCAAATGTGTCACTTAGATTCTTAGACAATACCATCCAGAAATGAAAACAATTGACAGATAAACCAAATGATATGAATGAATTTCACAAACATACTGTTGATGCAAGTTTAGAATAAAGTCACTATGTAACAAGTCCTATACTTACTCTCATGTAAAATGTAAAAATGCAATATTGGATATTGTAATTTAAAAATTCATAACTATGAGGCAAAAGTTTAAAAAATCAAGGAAATGATTAAGACAATATTCAAATCAGTGATCATATTTAGTAGTGACTTCTGGTGTTTGTTGGCCTCCATTGTGGATACATGACTGACTACAATTTTTCCTATTTTTACAAATTAATTTATAAGTAGTAGAGTTTATAAATAGTATTTTCTCACAGTTCTGGGGGAAAGGATGTTAGCAGCTTTAGTGCACAGTGAGGATTCTTGCTTTCTTTCAAATATGGGGCAGCGAGAGCTGTGTGGTCACATGATGGAAATGCAAAGAGGGTAAAGGCATCCTGCAGGTCTTTTTCTTAATGGCTTACATTCATGAGAGTTTTGTGCATAGGACCTAATCATTCCCCAAAGGTGCTACATTCGTTCCACACAAGACACTTGGTTTCAAAATATTAGTTTGGGAGGCCAACATAAACATTCAGACTATATCAACATGTCACTTGTAGAACACAAACTGTGAAGATAAAGCAGGAAAATAAGATGGAGACAAAGACAAAGAAGTAGAGTCCAAAGTCAGGAAACACAAACTCTTTGGATTGATGTAGTATCTATGAAGGCAGGAGTGGATGATAGCTTGAGGGAGATATCATGAGAATTGACTTAGCACAGTATGAGTCATCATTAATGATTTCTGTTCAAGTGAAAGACGTGACAAGAATTACATACTAGGTAAAATCCTGGGAATAAATGAAATGGGTTATTAGAGTGACATGAAAAAGAGATAGGAATATAGATAATGAAGCTTAATAAAATGAAAAACTACTTTGAAGATAACAATATGCAAGATATTAACCATTGTCAATCTTATTACCTTGTTTTTGAAATTCTATATCTTTGTTTTTATTGTTTTTTTCTTTTTAAAATAAAATTTTAAAAAATGCAAAAAGTAACATGGATTACTCCAGGGGATTCGCCAGTAGGAATAGAAAAATAAAGAGATGTAATAAAAATATTTTAATGAGCATATAAAGGTTAAATGTGATAGAAAAAAATGCTTTTCCAAATATAACAAAGCATTTAATTATGAATGTGAATGTACTAAAAATAGAGATCACCAAATATAAAAGTAAATATGTAGACAAATCCAAACTCCTGTTACTCTGTAGTAATGTACTAATAAATTTTGATTCTAGTATAGAACATTAAGAAAGATAAAAGCATAAAAATAACTATAAACAAAAGAAGCATAAAGTGTTGTTAGTTAATATATAATATAAAAAGATAAAATTTATAGATCTAATAACATCAATGTCACCAATAGAGGAACAAAGGTTTCATATAAGATTAGAGGCATTATTAATTTAAAATATACTGGTGACTATAAAATTATATAATCTCCATAATAACCACAGAGGAAATATCTATAGAAATCACACACAACTGATAAAGGCAAAAGTTTCACTATAAAAATTCAGCAAAACACAGATGAAGCCAGCCAGACGGGAAAAGAGGGCTAAGATATTACAAGAAATGCAGAAATTAACACAGTAGCAATAGTCTGACCTTCTTTACTGGTGATTACTTCAAATATAAGTGGAACAAACTTCCTAATAACAAGACATGGAAAGTTTGAATAATTAAAAAAAGAAAACCACAAACAAACAAACAAACAAAAAACAAGACTCAACTATATCCTGTCAAATATAAGGACACATGTTGTGGTTAGAACTAAAATAAATCTCTAAACTCTCAGGTGTTCACTGGTGGGACTTTTAGAATGCTACTGTATCAGGAGAATGCTGAACAGGCTGGTAGGAGATGGAGCCTGGTTGGAGGAGGTCTAACACTGGGACATGACCTGGAAGTGTACATCTTTGTACCTAGTCTCTCTCTTTTTTCCTTCTGATTCTCTTGCTGTCTCTCTCGTTCAAGCCCCCATGGGGTGAGCAGGTTTCCTCTGCCACACACTTCCACTATGACATTTCTGCCTCTGAGTCAGGCAACTATGGACTAAAACCTCTGAAACCATGAACCAAATACATTTTTCCTCTCTCAAATTATTTATTTCAGGTATTTGTCCCAAGGATGGAAAGCTCACTAGTATACTGCTCATAGACTGAATGTGAAAGGAATAAAAAAGCTAGTGTATGCAAATAGTAATCAAAAGACACCAGATGTAACAATACTCACATAAGATAAAATACAGTTTAAGTCAAAAACTGTCAGAAGAGATAAAGAGGGATATAATATAATGATGCAAGTGTAAATTCACCGGGAAGACTAAACACTTAAAACTATGTATGCATCTAACATGAGAGTACCTGAATATATGAAGAAAACATTGACAGAACTAAACAGAGAAATAAGCACCATAATAACAGTAGGACAACTCAATTTTTCACTTTTATTAATGGATAAAACTACAAGACAGAGGACCAAGATGAAACAGAGAACTCGAACAATGACACAGACCAGCAATGGAAAACCATTTAGAGTGCCTAAACCACAACTGAAAACCCATTTATTTATTGTAAAGTGCCAACATTGCAATTAAATCTGAATACTGAAGTTTCAGTTTAGAGAAAACAACTCATATATTAACATCTTTTGTTATGAAAACAAATAATCAACACACATTCCATAGATTTGCCATCACTGCTATAGACTTTGTGGGATCATAAACATATGCAGAGTACTAAATTCAACAATAGCGAAATACACAGGAGCATATAGAACATGAACATATAGGATGTACTCCAGGGTAGATTCCATATTAAGCTGTTACACAAATTCTAATACATTTGAAAAGATAGAAATTATAGCAAGACTATTTTCCAACTAGAATGGCAGAAACCAGATATACTAAAAAGTGAAAAGAAAAATGGAGTGTAATTGTTGATACATTCTATCAACTTGAGAAGTCCAGAAGTTTATCTAAGTAACTCAGCAGTTCTATAGCCTAGGGTGTAGAAGGCATGGTCTTACCACACAAGGATGCTGTTCATTGTGCCAACTTGAGAAGTTTAGAAGTTTAAGTGACTCAGCAGAGGGCCAGGGTCCTCACTTTGTAAAATCCTGAATCTGTGCAAGAGGAGGGCATGGAGATGGTGTGAGTGTTACAGCCACTCGAGCAACCTGCTTACAATATAAAGGAGGAAAAGAGGCTTGCTTTCCCCTGTTTTGCTCTTGTTGCTTTTGATCTTTTCTGTTGCCCTGAAGTGTTGCCACTATGCCACACCACCGTGCCTTGGAGTGAGCTGATTATGGACTAAAAACTTCACAAATTGTGAGCTAAACAAGCCTTTCCTTCTTTAACTTTTGGTGTTAGGTATTTTGTCTTAGCAATGAGAGAAAAGTAACTAAGACATGGAGAATTCACAAACGTGGAAATTACTACATTCTTGAGCAACCAATGAGCCAAGTAAGAAGTGAAGTAGGAAATTATGCAATATGTTGAGGCACGGATTAAAAACACAACATATCATAATGTAAGGAATGCAGAAAACCAGCACTAAGAGGGAAGTTTATGGTGGAAAACTTTACAATAAAGAGAATAAGAAAGATCTTGAATAAGCAGCCTAACTTTATGACTCTAGGTACTTAAGAAGAAAACAAAACCCAATGCTATCAGAAGAAGGAAATAAGGTTTAGGGCAAATTAATGAACTAGAAAAAGAGAACAAAATATTATTGAGCAAGCATTTTGAGAGATCAACAAAATTGATAATTTCTTAGCCATAAAAACTAAGATAAAAAAACACTTATACAAATGAAATCACAGGGCTGGGGATCTAGCTCAGTGGCCTAAGCACCTGCCTGGCAAGCATGAGGTTATAAGTTCAATCCCCAGTGCCGCCAAAAGAAAAACAAATGAAATCACAAATGAAAGGGAAGACATTCCAAATGATTTCATGAAAGGAAAAGAATTATGAGAGACTACAATGAACAATTGCACACAAATCAATGAACTAAAATAAATGGGCAAAACCCTAGAAACACATAATCTATTAAGATTGGATCATGAAAAATAAACCAAAACCTTGAAAATTATACAAAAAGGTAGCAGAAATACAAGAAACGGGGAAAGAAGTCACAAAACTGAAAGAAGCAAATGGAACCACATTCAATAAAAATTTAAAAGCTTCTACATAGTGAAGGTGTGTTAGTCAGTTTTCTCACCATTAGGTCATAATACCTGACACCCACAATTTAAAGGAGAAGACCTCTTTGATTTGGCTCAGAGTTCCAACAAATTCAATCCATGATCTGCAGACTCCAAGGAAGCAACAGCATGGCCAAGAGTGTGAGAAATCAACATGCTTAGTGTATGGTGGCTGAGAAGCAAAGCAAGGAGCACAGCAGAAGGGAAATGATGAGGGGCCAGAAATAGTAGCCAAGGACACAGCTCCATGACCTTCCCTTGCACACCCTCACGAGTGCTCATTCAATGGGCAGCTTTCAGGTCAATCAGGTTGACACCATAGAGTTTAGCCATCAGAAAGAAAATTACAAATAGTGAAGGGTAACCTTTGGAATGAGAAAAAAACACACATATAATGATCAGGGTTAATATAAAAATATATAAAGAACTATGATTTAGCAGCAACAACAAAATAACATGATTAAAAGTGGGCCAAGGAGTAATCATTTCTCCAGAGAAGATATTCAGATATCAAAAAAGGATAGGAAAAGATGCTCAATGTCACTAAGCATGAAGGAAATGTGAATTAAGATGACAATAATGAATCACCTCAAATATGTTAAGATGGTTAACATAAAAATATAGAAGGGAGAAGAGGAGGAGGAAGAGGGGAAAGATGAAAGGCAGAGGAGACAAACACCAAGGAAAATAAGTTTTGGGGAGAATGTGATGAAATTGAACTCTCTATGCACTGTTGATATGAATGTAAATGGGATAACCAATACAGGAAAACAGTATGGAGATTGGCAAAAGATAACTACATGATTTTCATTTGAAATCTATCTAGAGGAATAAAATAGTACCTCAAAGAGATGTGTGCAACATGTACTTTGCATTATGCATAGTCACCAAGAGATAGAAGCAACATATGTGTCTGCCATTGGAAGACTGTGGCAGAAACAGGGAATAGAATATTACTCAGGTTTATAAAAGAAAGAAGACATACTTTCCTATGCAATGAGTTGATGAACTTTGAGGACTATGGGAAATGATTGAAGTAGGACAAATGTTGCAGGATTTGTTTTATATGATGTATTCAAAGTAGTAAACTCTTAGAAAGCAAAATGGTGTTTACCAGAGGTGGAAGGAAGAGGATAAAGAGTGTGGTTGTTCAGTAGATATATAATTTTAGTTTTATAAGATGGAAATGTTTTAGATATTTGCTATGCAACATTAAAATATACCCTTACTGCACTGTACACCTAAAACTGGCTAAGAATGTGCTCCTTATAGGAGAGAGCAGGGGAACTAAAACTGATTAAGATGTATACCAATTCCTCCAAAATGAATGAAATTATTATGTACCAAAAGGTTGTCAAATGAAAATACACTAAAAGAACAGTAAAAAAAAAAATTGACCCAATGAGAACTTTCTAGGAAGATTCTTTAAATTCATTTCAATTCTTTTCTGGAAGAGTTACTGTTCTTGACTAAATCCTGTGACTTGAAATTAATACAACTTCTGAACTAAAGAACCCAGTGTAATGTCCTAGTAATCAACTTTTGCCAATTTCTTGAGTTCAATTGTATTGAATGGAAGTAAGTGAATTTAAACTGTCTCATGATTACTTTGGTTTAATGGTCAGCAATTTGGAAATACAGTATTTTTTCTTTACTTCACACTTAATGAGAGAAAAAATAACTCTAACAGCAGATTAAATGACAAAACGAATACTTGACTATGTATAGGCAATGTTTATTTATTTACATGTGACTTTTTGGGGAACAAATATGAGATTCACAACCATGTATACTCAAACTTCTCTGAGTTAGTCAGACTTGGCTTTGGACATCATTGCTATTCCATGGAAAGCCAAGTTTTAGATTTTGCTTATGTTTGCAGAAAATTGCTCCAATAACAGACACTTTTTCTTTCTAGCTTAATTTTAGATGCTCTTTAAAAGTGCAAAGCTAACACATTTTGACTTCAATTTAAAAATGCTACAATATGCTTATGAAAATTAATATTGCTTTAACAATTTGTAGTGGTAATATAATAAAACTATATGATTTTCTATAAAATAGGCTACACTCTTGGTTATTTTAATGGTATTCTCTTACAAGATATGTTTCTAATATTTATGAATCACTCATGACATAAATTGTGTATTTCTACCAACTTTCTGAATTGAATTTGATAGCAACAGTAAAATAAATAACTGAAATAGTCTAGCAAGCTCAGAGATCATCTTTAGAGCTCCATGGCTGCAAATGCATTAAAATAGAAATATTTCCATAAGAATAAAATTGCAATCACACATTTGAGATCATACTTTAAAGATTATGTGAATTAATTAATTATACTTTATAGTTTTTTCTAAAAATGTACTTTTCTCATTTTTATGAAAAGTATATTTTAGTAGATGCGGTAAAAATGCTACTTTGGATTCAACTCACTTTCCATTTGCTCCCAAATTTTGTCTTTGGTACAAATAACAAGAACACAATTTGAACAAAGATGTTAATTTTTATATCAAAAATTTTATGATGAAAATTGAAACTTTTTTACTTTAGGAAATAATACATATCTATAAATCATACATTTATTTTCATATTTGTAGAAACTGTAGACTTTTAGCCCATAACAACAAAGGAAATGATAAATTTCAAAATCTGATGATTTTATAAATAAAGTAGCACTTCATTTTGCTTCATCTCATTTGTTAAACACTATGTTGCTTTCCAGTTTAATTTTCACTTGTTTCATATGTGGGTAATTTTTAGCCTTTAATTGTATCTTTCTTGGTTTTTTTATTTACTGGATGAAACATCTTTTTACAAAAAAGAACAGTAACCGTCTTAGCATTTTTAACCTCCTAGAAAACCTAGGAGATTGCTGGAGCCAATTAATTCTTTTATTTATAACCTACATTATCTTTTTTCTACATGCACTGAGAAAATGTGAGCTTGTAAAGCCTACATAATGTCAGCCATTCAAGCAACCTGAAGAATATTGCTGGAGTTGTAATTTTCATACTTGTACTTACTGACCTCTTGAAATCACTTTCTGTCTTCCAGCACTCAAAAATACTTTCAAAAGGGAGTAAAAATGTCAGTAATTAAGGTTAGTGGTCCCAGCACAGTTGTTCTATTGTTTGTCTTATCCTGAACTCAAGACAATGAGAAGGAAACACAAAAGAATGATTGTCCAGATGTTCTAAATGCCATTTGGTTTTCACTGTTTTAGATCCTTGAAGAAAATCACTGTTATAGTAATGATTAATGAGCCTCGGGTAATGATGGAATGCAAAGGATAAAAATACCTGAAATCCTCTATGGACACACACTCATTGGAGACTCATTTAAACAGGTGCACTTGATAGGACACAACCAGGTGCTCTGTCTTGAATATACCTAGAGTTACGAGTTTTGATCAAATATCTTGTATCTTTCCCCCATCCTGATTCACCCACCTAAACATTTATGTGCAATAGATTGGAGACAAGAGAGAAAGGCAGGTGTTAATGCACTCTATTTATATCTGGTGCCTCAGAGCATTCTTTACAAGCACTATGAGTTAACTTTTCAGATTGCGGATCAATTATAAAAGCATGATCCATGGATTGGCTCCCTTTTTATGGGAAGACTGATTCATTTTAAAGTCAATTCGGCTATGAGTTGAAACCGAGATAAAACATTTACTAACTTTATTGTCTTGCACAATACACTGTAACTTTATTGAGTCTCATTTTTTTCTGGTAAAGGAGAAAACTGGAGCATAAATGACTTAGAAGGCAGTATGATTATCTAGCATTGTAAAGTATATAAAAGAGTGCTTAGTGCAATAATTGCAAGCAGTAAATGCTTAACTACTATCTCATTTTTAATCCTTCTCTCTTTTTTACACATCAATCATGGTTGAGAAGCAGTAGGAAAAATTAAGAGAGAAGCCTGTGAGTTAGTCATTGTTTTAATTTTGTTGAAGGAAAATTTCAAGAGAAGGCAAAATACAGACAAAAAGGATCAAAAGAATGAATAGATAATAGATGGGTGATCTAGTTCAGTTTCTGCTTCTTACTTGAAATTCGGCCATCATATCTTCTGAACAGCGCATAAGGACAGTGCTTGAATTAACATTCAAAAAATTTTCATTCAATGTGGATATCTTTTGCCTCTTTCTAATTTTTTTTGCAAAAGATAATCATATTTAGCTTGACTTGAATTTTTTAAACTTTTAGTTAATCAGTAGACTACTATTATTAATTGATTCAATAATAATTATTAATTGGTTGGACTGAGTACAGTAAAAAGATATTTGTATAATAATAAGTTAGTGAATCAAATTTCTTGTTTTATAATTGTTTGTTATTTTAAATTGTTTTATTGTATGGAAGAGCTGACACTTGACTTGTTGGCTTATTGGCATCCTTTTCTAAAGAGATTCGGTTTATAACATACTATTCTACTTCTCATGTCAAGTTAATGTTACACCTGAATTCCCTTAATTATTGTGGTCAAAGCATTTTTTTTTTTACTTTGTGGATAAAAAGTCTTGTTATAAAACTTTCTTTTAAAAAAGTTGCTATATAACTGTTTTTTCTTTTGCTAAAATTGATTTTAAAAAGAACCCTAGGATTAATGTTGAATAAAGGCAGAGTGGCGAAAATTAAGGAACTAGAGAAGTAAGAATATTTTAATTGAAGTGCAAAGCTATAAATTTGTAGCTTGGGAGCATGTTATTATTAGATTTCAACAGATTTTTGTTTTTGCTTTCTCTGAACTACTCTAAAGAGAACCATTCTTTCATGTTAACACTTATTTCTGTGTGCTAGGAAGATGTCTTGATTTTCTATGTTGCCCAGTATTTTAGAGGAAAGAAATTCTGCATAGAGAATTCAATATAGGCTTTGGATTAGTAGGTTTGCTGATGCAAAAAGAGAAGAACCTGTCTTTTGAATGCTTCATTTAAGCATATCCCATACTTTCATAATCAAGTAGCCACACACTTACTCTTTCAAGTGCCTAACATTGAGGACTTTTTATGAAATGAACTCATTATGATCAAAAGTAAGTAGTCTAAGTAAAATGTAGCAATTAGTTCTTTCTTCATAGAATTTTAACTCCTACTGTGAAGGCTAAAATTATATACCCAATGAAATAAAAAACTTTAAATTATAATACTTTATAATTAATGTTTTCATTCAATGCCCTGTATGAAATAATAATGTGTAAAATAAGTGCAATGTATTAGCTTCCTGAGGAGCATTTTGAAAACCTTTGAAGCCAGGGTTCCAATCTGCACTTTGTAGATATGCAGGAATTTATTCCAGGATTGTATTTGTGAAAATAAATGCAACTATTCTTTTGACAGTGCATTTTTAACCTTGCAACAAAAAAATAAAATACTTTGTTCATCAAGAGCCACAAAATGTTCTAGCTTTAGCAATGTACATTCTGTCAAATAATGAGACTGACTTTTAAACACTATAATAATTTTTATAACACAGAAATCATGAGGTAAAAGTGGATTTATTGAACTGCTAGAAAATACAAGAACTCCTGAAGGAATAATTATATAGAGTTTCAACCAGGACTGTCTTCCTTTCCAATGAATTATATTTCTGAAGCCAAGGCTAACTAGGATCAATCGTATTAGTTCTGGAATAGTTCTCAACCCTCCAAAGACAACAAACAATGGTCAGAGTGAAGATTCCAAAGGGACAAACACTCTGTGTTAGTACAAGTGAGGTCATGGAGACAATAATACCCTGACAGGGCATTTGGTCTTGTTTCCTGACTGTTGTGCACGACAACGCAGTTCTTTCCATCTGCCAAGACTCTCAATATCACATCTTAGCATTGTAGCATTTGAACTCTCACTTCAAAGAGCCAAATAAGTAATTAACTAGGAATTATACCCAAACCAACAGGAGTACAATTACATGACCTTGTGTTATCAAGTAGCTCAGAGGTACTGCTAGTGGTTAAAAGAGTAAGACATTATGAAGGGTGTTTATATACCATATAGTGAGTGATATGGGTGATGATATTCAATTAGTTGCAAGACAGAGATATAGAAGAACCTCCTTATTTTACAAAGCTGGTTTTGTTGAGCCCTGAACAAACACAATTACTCAGCTTCTATTAAAAGTCACAGGATGTAAATGTCCCAACCTCTGCAAATTTTACCTAATAGACTAGGAAAATGAAATAATAATGGAAAAGATTTTTCTGTTTTGTTTTGTGGAAATTGTAACTTCTCCAGGATGACTCTAGAGAGATCTATTCTTGTCAGCACCTGGCAGAACTAAGATGGAGTCAATTAGAGAAAAATGGCTGATTTGTCATGTCTATCACGTCTGCTGCCACCTACTGTTCCAACAATGTAAGAATCATTTCCTTAGCTAAAATTTTGCAGAAAAGCAGGATCCCTCACTAATTAGTTACATTTTAAGGCATCAGTGTAAGTAAAATAAACCGTTTTAGTGGAGTAGATTGAAGTTGAGGTCACATACAGAAGGACCTCAGTACTGTGAGTGGTATTTTCAGGTGAGTTTGTCCCTGTAGCTTGAAAATATATAAAGAATAGAATCTGTTTTTATCAGAAGACAATTTAAATTGAGTGGAAATGTTATGGAATAAATTCTTCAAACTGGCTGCTGCTGTTGGATTAAAAATGAATTTGTGAAATATGCAGACACATGATTTATTTTGGATGTAAGTTAAATATGAATATTTTGAGCTTACTGAAATTGCTTTAATTTTTTTCTTACTTTTCTTTTTGATATTTTTCCATCTGACTGAATTATCTATCATTTTTAAGAACAAAACCCAATAAAACAAGCAAAATACCATTGAATTTATTACTTCACTCATCTTCTAGTAAATAATGATTGTACAATGACAAAGAGTTATGAGTAACAGCAATTCTCTCCATTAGTTGCCTATCTATCCACTTTAAATAAATACAGTTTGTGTTATGTAAATTATTTCTCTTTATATGTGGTTATATTTATTTTGTATTTATTGAAATGTGTCTACTGAAACTAATACCAAAATATTTGGAGCTATTACATGTATGTTTCTTTAAATAATAACATATACTTACTATCATGCATTTTACAAAACTTTTGTTTCACAATAAATTTCTTTTACAAAAGTACGTAAGATCCTGATAATTGAACACAGCAGAGTGACCTTATTTGTGGCAATTGACTAGATAATCACAACAGCCATCAACAGACATTTCATATTTCTAATCCCATTGCTTATTTGTGTGGTGGCCTCAATTATTACACATTTTATCAAACCAAAACATTACCAGTGATATCCTCATCTCCTGCTATATCTGCTTAACTAAACCATACTCAAGGGAATTAATTATCTTGTTTCACTAACATTCTGTTAGATTGAGAAAAATTTGAAATTTGTGAGTCATTGTCTAGTGGGATTGCAAAAGCTTTTATACACCATAGAGATTAGGTGCTTGCTGTAATGAGATTTTGCTTGTAGGAAACTAAATCATTCAGAGGTGAGTTAACCCTTTTGGTTATTTAATGATGCTTAAGAACCAACATATTTTTTTCTGTGCACAGGCAAAGAACAGCTGCAGGAGTCCAGTAAATTTACTGCTATTCCAAGCATCTGTTCACCACCAGCTTGACTTTCCTACTACACATATCATTCTTTTAAGTCATAGGAGTAAATATTCAAAAAGTTCAGTGAATCAAAGCTGAACTGTTACTCTAAAAAGAAGAAACAATTGTAGAGGCAATGCCATTTGTCTTACTTACTTTTCTCTTATTGCTCAGACAAAATACCTTACACCCAAAGTTAAAGCGGAAAGGTTAATTTAGCTCACAGTTTGT
>RJWT010019438.1:0-18400 GCA_004365215.1 Cuniculus paca
TTTTTTTTTTTTTTTTTGCAGCACCGGGAATTGAACTCACGACCTTGCGCTTGCCAGGCAGGCGCTTAGGGCACTGAGCTAGATCCCTGGCCCTGGTGTTTTTGAGACAGGGTCTCACTATGCCATTCAGGCTGGCCTTGAGCTCACCCTGTAGCCTAGGCCGGTCTCGAACTCACAACGATCCGCCTGTCTCAGCCTCCTGAGTGCTGGGATTACAGACGTGAGCCACTATGCCCGGCGATTCTACCTTTTCTTACTTACCGTTGGCAAATTTTATAACACTTTGTATTTAATTCATTTGCTATCTTTCATGAGCCCCACAGTAAACTTTCGAAGCAAGCCAGGAGGGATGTGTTAGCTTCATTTAACCTCTGAAGAAATTGCACCTCCGAAGCCACTGCCAAGTGAGTTGTCATGAAGACGAGACCACTTGACTCGACCACACGACTTTGAAGAGGATATTTTATTTTATTTTATTTATTTTTTGGTACCAGGGATTGAACTCACGACCTCGCGCTTGCCAGGCAGGCACATACACCACTGAGCTAAAGCCCCGGTGTAAAGGACATTTTAAAAGGCAGGGCTCCCTGGGACTTTCCATGTTATTGATGCACACATATACTTTCAATCAAGTTCTAAGAAAGTGATTTCTCTGTGACCAAGTTTGTAGTTCGATTAACTGAAAAGTATGAGCATTTAAGGCTAGAAATTAGCTGCTGGATTCTGGAAGGTAACCATGTAATGTAAGCAAAAGTCATCAGAAGTATGACAAGATGTGTCCCTGGGGGAGAGTGGACAGCCCAGAGCTATTTAAATGTCCTGTTTCTCATTCAAATTTACCCTTCCCCCTTGCCACAAAAAATTATTTTAATGAAATCCTTATATAGTTTGTTTTATACTTTAAATCTTTTTTTTTTTTTTTTTTTTTTTTTTTTTGTGGCACCAGGGATTGAACTCACAACCTTGCACTTGCCAGGCAGGCACTTAGGCCACTGAGCCAGATCCCCAGCCCTTATCCATATATAGTTTGATCTCCCGCTGTTAGGCTAAGATGGGAAGATTCATTGTCTTATTTGTACTGTGCCATACATAATCCCCAATTTCTCAACCGTTACTTGATTTCAATGGTAAAGATTAATTAGCTATGAGAAGCCAACCTACACTCACTGTGCCCTGGAGTCCTCTGCAGGTGTCACCATCAACAGGAGCTAGAGATGCTCTTCAAGGTAAGCCCTGGGTGTAACAAGAAGCATAGATTGGCTTTTCCTGCAAAACCTTCAAAGTTAGCCTCATGGGAATGATAATCAGTGCTACTAAAATTCAAAACACTCTATGAAGTGCCTTAGAAATATGTCAGAGAAATGTGTCTTAGAAATATTTGTCTCATTATGGTCAGATATATATATATATATATATATACTTGTGTGTGCATTCACACTTGTGCATGTGTGTGTGAGGGAGAGTGAGAGCGCCCAAAAAACAAATTTACCCAAGCACATTTACAATATGCAGGGGAATTGACCTTGGATATTCTTGGGAGGAGCCCAATTCAAAAATATCCTTCCAAATAACAATTTAATATTCAAAAGGAACTCAGCAGGAGCGAGGTGTTCAGAGATTTGATAGGTGTTATTTAATTGAAATACCAACATAATCTAACCTCTTGAGACAGTTGCCAACTTCTCTAAGCTGCTTCCTCTCGTACTCTCTCCTGCTGTCTCATGTTTGCTCTCAGGGATCTGTAACTTCCCATTCTGGCAGGGAAGAAGAGAGGAGAGTGATGTGTTGTTGGTCACCGAGAGTGCAGTTCCTGGATGTTCATTCAGCCTTGGAGACGCAGGCATTACTCTGCGCCACTTTCCCAAATGGAGGCCCAGTTACAACCCAGTTCTCTGACCACAGCTCTGGGGGCAGTTGTTTGGTGCGGAGTTTGAGTTCTGATTCTAGACATTTTTGAAATAAATTATTCTAGCATGCCTCACATTTCAGAAATGACATATTTATGGGGGCTTCGAGGTACATAAAGTTTAATTTCGTTTCTTCTTTTCACCGAAATCCTTTCTTGGTTTCTGTTTATCTGTCATGGCTCATAAAATGTTATTTATCTGAATTAGCTCATAGGAAAACCTAAAGCAGTGCCTTGTTCTCTGAATGATGTTCATCACAGAAAAATTCACGCTGTCAAAAACTATGCTGTATATATGAGCAGACCCTTCTAACTCTAGTACTCAAGACTAACAGACCTTCTGAGTTGCCACAATACTTTCATCTAATTAGTAGTTTTCAGTGGGTAAAGAAAAAGGGAAAACCCTAGTTTCCTGCGGCCATTATCAATGTTTCATTATACAAAAGGAAAATATCAAGCAGATTAGGGAGGATGGTAGCTTTTGTAGAAGGAAGTAGGGCACAGCGTGTTTATCAGGCAGAACAGAGAGCTGTAATAAAGGCAAAAGGGTTTGGGGAACAAAGGCACACTTGATTAGAGGCACGTTACTGACCAGTGCCACTGGAGTCCTTGTTGTCAGCCCCACGAGGGCTGTCAAATGGCCCACCTGGAAACGAGTGAAAAGAAACATTTTCTAGAGATTACACCAATTTCTAAAATACAGAGCAAGTGTATAAAGATTAAATTGTGCCAGGCATCAGTGGGTTGTTTTCTGCTTTGTTTTGTTTTGTTCTCTGGGGGTTTCTTAGGGCTTGTTTGATTTACTGTCTGTGCAGAACATAAACATTGCATTGTGCTTTGGAGGGGAGTCAGGGGAAAAGGTTTTTGGCATGGGGGGATATGATTTGGTGTAAACACAGACACAGTCAAAACTAGTTAACTATAGAATTCATGGACTACTAAGACTTTTGTGCATATTTTCTTCTTCCTTAAAACAATAATAAATATTCTTTTCAGACCTTACATGAAGTAATCACATTTTTTTTTCCATAGAGGCAGAAAAAAACAGTAGGTGTTAGTCGTCTCATTGTACGTGTATGTGTCATTTATTTTGGCAAATGCATAAAATCTGTGTTTCTTATCATTAAGAAGGTTAAAGTTGGTTTAGAGAAGAGGTCTTTATTTCTTCCTAGAGAGACTTTGCACAATACTGCTCAACTTTCCACTTCCGGCTCTGTGTCCTCCACTATGAGGGCAAAGACGGGAAACCAACATATCAAGCAAAGGAGAGCCCCGGTAGCACACTCACCCTGGGCCTCCTTCTGCCAACCTCCCCATAATCCTTCACTCTGAAGACTGTGGTGTGGAGACTTCTTACTCCCCAGCTGCACCACCCAAGCATCCGGCTGGCTTAACCATTTCCTTAACCAGAAAATAGAAACAATGATTTCTACTTCAAACAGCTGCTAAGATTATACAACGTATCGCTAAAGATTATAAAGTAGAGACCATCACAAGTGATTCCAAGGCTGAATGTAGTCATTATGTATCACAAACACATATTTTTAAAAAAATTTTTTAAATAAAACAATGTTAAAGTTGGATGAAAAACATTTCAAGAAAACAAAAGCCAAATGAGAGATGACAAAATTTAAACAGACATACAGATACAAGAAAGAAATCTATCTAAAATGCATTATCCATCTCTGACTTACTAAAAGAAGTACTACTGAGTTTTTGGTTGATACGTTATCTAGGCATTGGTTTTATTTTTTGCTTTGTTTTGCTTTACTTTGTTTTTGAGGCTGGCCTTGAACACACTATGTAGCCAAAGTTGGCCTCGAACTCACAGTGAACGTCCTGCTTTAGCCTCCCAAGTGCTGGGATTACAGGCATACGCCACCATCCCCGGACCAGGCACTGGTTTTAGTATACTGTGTAATGGTTCTCAGCGGTGACCGTGAGTGTTAATAAAGTATGTAAATAAATTTCCCTAGGTGCCTGTATTCATAGAACCGAGTATCTCTGTATCTCTGAGTTATAACCACTGTCACATCTCAGGGAAACCTCTGCACGGTACACCCTCCCACACATGGCCGTGCTCATGTGGTTTCTTGCAACACAACATATACACCCACCTCCCTGTTTCTCTCTGTCATCTCTGTGTCACTGACATGTAATTCTGTGCCTTCTAAAACCCAGCCTTGAAGCTCCAATGGTGCAATCAGTGTGCGGTGCTTACGAAACCCAGGCTATCCTGAAGCTCACCACAGAAACCGCAGAACCAAACTTGTTAAGTGAAGTTTGACATCTGCAAAGTGTACCCTGAGGCAGGCTCCCGTCCCCTCTGACAAGGTTCCCTCACTACCCAAATAAGGCTCTCCTTACTGTGAGCAGAGGGCTATTTAGGGACTCATTAAGAATGGCAGGTGTCCAGCCACCAGATGGATGGAGCCTGACTTTTTTACCTCTCTCCAGTAATTCAGCTGAAGCTTCCTCCCTTATTAGAGATGTAATATTCTCACTAGGCTCTAATTACCATGTGTTGGCAAACAAGTTTTCTCTCCCTCCCTCCCTTCCTTTATTTCTTCCTTCCTTTCTTTCCTGTGTTCCTTTGCTCAATTTTAATGTACTGCTTCTACCAAAAGGACTAGATTTGCTTCATTTTAAATTTTCCCAATAACCTTTTACCAGGTTTTCAAAGGCAGGCCGAGTAGCAGAGAATTCCTCCAAGTTTTCCTCCCACTTTTGGAGGGAGCGAGCTCATCCCTAACAGTAGTGCCACGGCCCAGAAGTTGTACATAATCTCTTGGTCAAACCAACGTAATTAAATTCATCAGGCAGAGTGACTAACAAGAAGTCTTTAAGAAAATATTTGTCTTCCTTTGTAAAGCAGTAATTGAGAGGATTTTGTTTGCTCTAAGCCACCACTCCAAAAAGACATGAATGACTGAAAATTAAACTGAAAGAAGATATTTAATTTTTAAAATCGGTTTAAAATCTGCCCTGGGTCAATATGTGTTCAGCCTCAGCTCATAAACCTTCTATGTCTCCATTTATGCTCAACCTGAATTTATGTTCACAGTGACAGCTCTCAGCCATTTTGAAAGCCTTAGTTGCCTAAGAAAAAAATCAATTATGTTCAGTACACTCCACCCACTAGAGTACAATAGTAGCTATTTAACCAGGAAAAATTCCAACAATAGCTGAAGCACAACTGACTTAGCCATGCTGCTTAGTTGACCAGAATTACTTCTTTTTACCAAATCAGTCTTTATTTAATGGTCCTGGGTCTTTGCATTGAGGGACATCCTCAGCCCTTTTTATTTATTTATTTATTTATTTAGCAACAGGGTATCGTTTAGTTGCCAAGTTGGCCAGGCTGGGTTCTCCTGCCTCAGCCTCCATTCCAGTGCCAGGATGACAGGGATACACGGCTCCAAATTAGATTTACATTAACTCTTGTCATATGTTTATTCTTTCTTTAAAATAGTTCATATGGTTCTTAAGTTTCAAAACCTGTTGTCATGTTGCTCTCTGAATTTTATGTACACATAACCTACCCTGTATCCTTAAAGTTTTGCATTTGGCTGTGATTCTGGGGACTAAGCTCATGCATGCTAGGCAAGCAATCTAACACTGCACTACATCCCCAGTGTTTTTTTTTAAGACAGAGTCTTACTCAGTTGCCCAAGCTGGTCTTGAACTTGCAATCCTCCTGCCTCAACATCCCCCCTCCCCAAGTAGCTGGGCTGACAGGTGTGTGCCACCACCCCTGGCTAAAAAGATGATTGCTTATAAAGTTTGGTCAATGCCAAAAAAGATAAATTACTTTAAAATAGGTTAGAAAACCCAGATATAAGCATAACAAAAGTAGGAAATTTAAGCCAAGACCAGGAATATGGTAAATGCAAAAATGCAGGCTTTTAAAACCCTTTTAGTTCTGATAGTGTAAGCCATAATTCCTATCTTTGCTCTTTCGAAGGTAGCTTTGTGCTCTATGACTAAGAAAACCAAACAGATCTACTGTACACAAGGTAGTAAGAGTCTGTTAACATGAACTAAAGCCAGTCGCTGAAATTCTGACTGGCAAAACCAGGCGTGATGGTACACACCTGTAATCCCAGCACTTGGGAGGCTGAGTCAGGAGGATTGCCAGGAGTTGGAGGCCAGCCTGGAGTACATAGCAAGTTCAAGGCCTGCCTGATTTACAAAGTGAGACCCTGTCTCAAAAAATCAAAGAACAAAATGAAATTCCAACTGGAGAACAGAACAACAACTTCCCCAGAAGCTGTATCGATCATTCCCTGCCAGAACAGCACAATGTAAAAAGGGTATAGCAGAAGACTCGGCTCCAGAAAGAGTCAGGCCAGGCCAGGTCACATAGGTCCACAGAGCACCTCTTGGAAAACTAGAGCACAAAGGCAAGAGGCACAAGCACAAGCCTTCAATCTCAAGCACCTGATTTGTCACATCCCCTGTGTAGAACATTGCGTTTTATCTGATTTTCACACAGTCCCAAAGCAACCCCAAGAGTAAAACCTTAACCAGTAGAAACTCACCATACCTAGTAAGGTGATAATAAAAAGGCCTGTCTTGGTTACTTTTTTCTTATTGTTGAGACAAAATACCTGATGCCCAACATGAGGCTTATTTCTTACAGTTTTTTGGAGGTTTCAGTCCATACTTAGCTGGTTCCAAGGCAGGGTGGTGTGGCTGAGGGGCAGCCATTCACGTCGGCCCACAAACAGCAAGTGACCAGGGTGAAAAAGGGAAAAACACGCCTGCTTCCTGACCTTACATTGTATGCTGGCTCCACCCCTGGGCAGGTGCAGCACTCACATGGCCAATCCCAGTGCTAGACAACGAATCAATCACAAACGCTAGATTCAGCTGCTTCCATGACTATATGAGGCTTGCAGGGGGGGGCACCTATATACAAACCATAACAAGGCCCATGTCTGTAAATCAGCTTCATTAAATTTTACTGGCATTTGGGTGGTTGTTTTGTTTTGTTTGAGACAGGATCTTGCTATGTGGTGCAGAACAGCCTTGAAATCACTATGTAGTTTAGAAGGGCCTTGAACTCGTGGGGATCCTCCTGCCTCAGCCTCTGGAGTGCTGGGCCCACAGGTGTGTGCTCTCACGCCCGGCAAACTTTGGTTTTACTTAGAATATCATAACTATTGAGACTCACTCCCTCCTTCACAAGCAGGGTCTGGAGGCCAGGCCCTCCTGTGACCGCCAGATGGGGCTTCCTAAGCAAGGTGCAGGCTAGGCTGGAAGTCCATCTGACAGAGGAAGGGAAGCAGAGTAATTAGTGAGACAAGCCAGGACCTGGGGTAGCACTGCAGCCACAGAGGCCAGATGTGCAGTCAGTGGGCCACACACAGTCCTTTCCCAGAGGCCCCTCCTCTCAACCAGGCGAGAGCATTTAAAGGCAGCAAATGAATATGACTGACTCTTAGGAGGCTTAAAATGCAACTTAATCCCTGTGATAGGATGACTTTAAAACATGTGCCCACATCTTATACACTGTCGACCTCCAGGACTGCAGACCCCCACCTCTCCCAGTTGGACTGTGTTCTCAGTTTATGGGGTCCACCAGTGGCCTTGAATTGTGATCCTCTGTATCTAAGAAGAGGGATTGATGGTGCGTCATGGGTATTACTGTACTTCGTTTTCACAGTATCCAGGGGCTGAGGCAGTACTTGCTTACACTTAGAAGAACACAGGCTCAGTCTGTGTTTAGATATCCAGTGAGCAGGATTTAGCTGAAACTATCACACAGTTTAGCAAATGTAAGGGAAGGATGAGCAAAGCAAATCAGGCAGACTAAAGCTTATCCTTTTCTATGACATTTGCAACTGTCTTAGGTGGTTATTTAACGGGTGAGTGTGTGAGTCTGCAGAATAGAGCTTAATTGTATTTATTAATAATAAACTGTAGTCAAATTCAGAAGCATGACAGCACAAAGGAGGCTACTCCCATAATTAAGCAAGGTGATAGGTTTCATAAGTATACATAAATCTCAAAAACACTTTGTTTCCTTGTGCCTGAAACCTAGAGATTTTAGAAATCTTTCTCATCTAGAAAAATGAAAACACATACAGCTGGGAGTGTTGGCATATGCTTGTAATTCCAGCATTTGGGAGGCCGAGGCAGTAGGATTGCTGCAAGTTTGAGGCCAGCCTGAGCTATGAAGTGAGCTCAAGTCCAACCTGGACTGCATAGTGAAATCCCATCTCAAAAAGACAAAAGAAAGAAGGAAGGAAGGAAGAAGAAAGAAAGAAAGAAAGAAAGAAAGAAAGAAAGAAAGAACGAACGAGCGAGCAAGCAAGCATGTCATATTGTCTTTGAATTAGGCATTTGAGAACACTGAAATAAATGAGGAAGATGCTAAAGAAGCTGTGTTGGTCATTATATGCCAAAAATATTTATGAAAAGGCAGTGGTTATATTTGTCCCAGGCTCAGACTTGCAGTTTGGATCATGATTCTTTAGGGTAAGCAGGAGGTAGATCCTAGATGCTATGGACTAATAATTCTTCTGGGACTGGGGACAGAGCCCAGTGGTAAAGCACTTGCCTAGCATTCATGAGACCTTGGGTTTGATCCCTGGCACTGAAAAAAATTAATTGCTATAGAAGGCAGGGAAGTTGAGTTTTACTATAGGCTTTGCCACTAAGGAGCAGGGTGACCTTGAACTTTAAGGTTCCCTAGGCTGAGTTCCCTACTCTGAGAATGAGGGAGTTAAAAGATTACTACCTGCCAGGCCGCAAACTGTGTGAATCATGTTCAGGTGTGGGAATTTTTGCATGCTCAATGCTTGTGAAATGACTTCCATTATCAGTTTCCTTTTCAGCTGAAATAAAATCCATGGTAATTTGTTTAGAAGACTGAAGTAGAATGTGAACCGCGTTAGGTGGGAGAATACTGTGAAGGATTTATTCTCTCTAGGTTGCACTGCAATCATCTGTCAGACATATCTGGTTATTCTGTGTCCATTTTTTGATTTTGTACAGATGTTGAAGGAAGGAAGAAAGGTTGTTGTTGAGATACGAGATATTACATTTTAATGGAGCGGATTCAGGTCAATATAAAAAGAGACTGAAAAGTATCTACAAAGTGTTTAGATACCAATAGCACATACGTGTGTCTGTGTACACACACACACACACTCCAGAGACACAGAGAAGGCTCACAGACTGTAATAGCCACCATCATATAATGACAGATGGCTATTTTTACATAGGCTTCATGGGCATTCAACCTTGGTTTGTAATTCAACTCCATTAACATTTTGAGCACTGCTGTGTGTGTAACTGACTAAGTGCTGTGGGGGGAAAATGCACAAAACATGGCACTTCTGACCCAGAGTCTTTGCTTAACCAAACTGTAGGCAGGTTCCCAAGCCTCCTCTCAGTTCCATCTGTGCACTTTTTTACAGAATCCAATTTTACCAACCAGAATGAAAACCAGTCAAGAGCCCCCTGTCATTAACATCTGATCACCCTTAGTATCTAATTGATTTCCTCACCCTCCACCATGCCCTAGATGATGTCTGATCACCCTAACCTGTGTTTAGCAAGAATCCTATTTAGTTGGCTTAGCTAGAATCTCACTCGGCCCTGCCGTTTCCTCTTAGTAATTTTCCATCTCCCCCTTGGTTTAAATTCCCAGTTCTCACCTACTTTCAGAGTTCAGTTCAAACTCTGTCCCATACTAAAAGACCCCATGGCAGTGTTTCTTATACCCACTGCCATGGTGGAATAAAGTCTATCTCACTATCTTTAATAAGTGGGGTAATTTTTTTTCTTTAATTCTTTCCACCATGATCTTGTAAAATAGAGAAAAGTTAGAAGGAGGCTATATAAAAATAACGAATATATATAAAATACTGAAACAATGATACACTAATGAACACTATCGCCAAAGTGTGAAGTGGGGAAGAGATTCTGACTTGGAAGAGGTGGAAATGATCTTCCAATTGTTGATTTCAGATCAAGGGATTGAAATTTGAGTCGGACTCCAAAGGAGGGCCCAGGATGGAGACAGAACAAAGCATTTCAAGACAACAGAAGCAAACTCCATCCAGAAGGAAAATGACAGATGTGTTTCTTGGTCTCTGCTACTATAAGAAAATATCTGAGAAGCTGGGCGTGGTGGCTCACACCTGTAATCCCAGCACTCAGGAGGCTGAGACAGGAGGCTCGTTGTGAGTTCAAGACCAGCCTGGGCTACAAAGTGAGCTCAAGGCCAGCTTGAGTGGCATAGTGAGACCCTGTCTCAAAAAGACAAGGGCTGGGGATCTAGCTCAGCGGCCTAAGTGCCTGCCTGGCAAGCACAAGGTCATGAGTTCAATCCCTGGTGCCGCAAAAAAAAAGAAAAAAGAAAAGAAAATTGCCAATTTGTGACTGGGTTATTTATAGAGTAGAAATTTATTTTCGCACAGTTCCAGAGGCTGGGAAGTCCAAGACAGAAGTGCTGGCAGATTCCATTTCTGGTGAGGGCTGCTCTTTGATTCCAAGATGGCAGCTTTCTATTCATCACACAATACAAGAGGGCAAAAAGTGACAAAGTAAGCTGGGCATCATGGGACACACATACAATCTCAGCAATCAGGAGGCTCAGGCAGGAGGACCAAGAGCTCAAGACTAGATTAAAAGGAAAAAGACAAGTGCTGTGACCTCATACGGCAGAAGAGATGGAAGGAGCAGGCAATTCTAGGAGGCCTCGCTCACATTCACAAGGGCTTTGTGGAAGTTCGTAGCTTCACTTCCTAAAAGGCCTCACCTCTTAATAATACCACAGTGGAGACTGTTTCAACAGGAGCGCTGGAGGGACCCAAACACTTAAACCATAACGGCATGTCAACAGAGGCATGAGCTGGCGTGATGGTTACTAGTCACGGAATTGCCATTCTAACTAGTGGGTTTGTAAATCACTGAATCAGTTGCCTTAAAACTTTCCCCAAAAGATCAGTTAAAACCTTAAGAGATATTAAGGTCCCAGAAAACTCAATGTTTCACATACACATTTTCATGGTTTTTAAGCACATTAAGTAGTCTTTTGCTGCATTCTGGTGCTGAGAATTTCTAGTTACCTGTTGAATATCCAGGAGAAATAATCATAAACCTGTTCGTTAATCCCTTTTCTGCAACAATTATATGCTAGCTTGCTGATTTAGGTGTAGACTAACTCAGCAATTACAATGTATATTATGAAAAATTTGCGTTTAATAGTTATAGTGCCAATTTTTCATAAAATATTGTTTACATGCAAAGTAATATATTGGTCTTGAAGTCCTAAAGTAGCGTTCTAAACAAATGAAGCCAAATGAAATTTGATTATAATAAATCTAGTAGAGTAGACAGCATACTTAATAAAACTCACTACTCTTTATAATGATAAGAATTATAAGGAAACTCTATAGATGTGTCAAATAAAATGTTAATTCTGCCATCAGAGAATTATACAATATCTCATCTTTAGTTGGAAAGATAGGAAAACTATGTTATTACTTTACTGAAAAATTAAATAGTATTATCTTCTTTGTAAAACACTATGCTAAAAATCTTAATAAATTCTTAGCCTGTCTTTTCATAAAAAGTATATTACTTTCAAGTGTTACAATATGAAATATTTTAGATGGATGAAATAAGCTTAGCAAAACAACATGAGATTCATATTTCCAAGTTGCACAATTATTAAGTAAATTCACATATTTGACATACTTTCTCCAGTATGATAAATCAAACTAGTGTCACTGATTTGAAAATATGAAGTCAGTGTTAAGTAAGATTAAAATTTGGATATCAGAGAATGTTTATTGAAATTTTATTCCTGAATGTCAGTTCTAATTCCTACTGTTCAAATTAATTTAATACATAGGCATAATTTATTCCTGGAGTTCCATTGTAGTTTATTTATATCTTTGTTTTCTCCCAAAATTATTTACAGAGATTTTTAAAAACTTCATAAAATATTTCAAGTTAAAGTAAAACTTGATGTGGATATAAAACAAATGGAAAAGAAGGGGAGAAAAGTGTTATGCAGCCAGAGTGAGATTTGTGCACACCGGCTGTAGCATGAAGCCCCTTTCCCCTTCCCGGGGTCGAGGGGAGCCTCACATGCAAGGAATCCAAGACCACATGAAGTCACATGTAAATGTTCCAGCCAACAGCCCCAGCTAAGGTCCCAACCAAAACTAGCGGCAGACACATGAAGGAATGAGCCTTCAAAAAATTTCAGCCCCCAGACCTTAGGTCTTCTAGCTGAGACTCCAAACCTAGTGGAGCAGGGACAAGCCATGCCAATGTCAGTTGAAATTCCTGGCCCAGGCCCCTCCCTCACACTCAAAAGACCTCAGCTGCCAAGGGGTACTTCAGCCACACCTCACTCACACCCAGACAACTTCAGCAGCCTACAGGAACATCAGCAAACCCTTCCACCACCTTGGTGGACTGACAGGAGCCTTGGTGAACCCTTCCCTCCATCCAGAGGACCTCAGTGGGCCAGTGAGAGTGCAGTGAGTCCCTGCCTTCAAAAGGAGGGCCTACTGGGTCAGCAGGAGCCTTGGCAAACTCTCCCCCAACCTGGAGGACCTTGGCAGTCCAGAGAGAGCATGGGTGTGTCCTTCTTCCATACAGAGAACCCCAAGTGGGCTGGTAAGAGCACAGGAAAGGCCTCCTCCCACCCAGAGGAACCTGGCTTGGCCTGCAAGACCCCCAGGGACACAATAGGGTCCCACATGGGGCACACACCAAGGACAGGTGGGTCTGGCAGCCTGGAACAGTCTGAAGCCACAGTAACAATATGAGCTAAGGGTTGATTCACATCAAGAATATAGGACTCACCCAACTGGCCCACAGGAGGAATTCAGGTGACTGGCCCCTCCCATACACTGTAGGACCCAGCAACTGAGTGAATGTCAGCCACACAGTAGGACCCTAAGACACACATGACAGACAATTGAGACTAGTGGGATTGAAAGACCTAAATATTAATCAAGAGGGGAAAATGACAAAATGAAAAATCAAAATGCAATCTCAAACCCCCAGCCCATCTGGACTATCTCAAATCCCCAGCCAATCTGGAGACATCAAAATAGAGGACATTGGAAGTTACACACCTGAAATTTCTGAAAAGATAGCAAGTGAAGTAACAAAACAAATCTATGAGGCTATAGAGGAAATCAGATTGGAAATAATCTCTCAGGTAAAGAAAGAAATGGCAACCTTAATGAAGGAGTTGCTCAGCATAGCTAGAGAAGACATAGAGTTTTTAAAAAAGTACAGGAACATGGGGAAATGATGGAAACCTTGAATGAACAACATAGGATAGAAATAGAATGCTTGAAACAGATTCAAAGAGATATCCAGGAAATTAAAAATTCCAGTGAAAGTCAGCAAAACTACTTGAACAAAACTGAAGAGACTTTCAGACCTTGAAGACAGGATCACAGCTAGCAATCACAAAGGGAAAGAACTCTTAAAAATAACAAAGGACCATGAAATAACAATTCAACAGCTCTAAGACAATGCAAAGGAAAACAATATAAGGCTGATAGGTGTCAAAGACAATGCAGGAGTCAACGCAAATGACATATTAAAAAAACTATTTTCAGAAATCACATGAGAAAATTTCCCAAGCATGGGAAAAGAATCTGATATACAGATAAGAGAGGCAAATAGAACTCCAAACAGCCATAATCAAAATAAATCTACACCTGGACATATAATAATCAAGATCCCAGAAATTCAGCATAAAAACAAAATATTAAAAACTGTTACAGAAAAGAAGCAGATCACCCATCAAGAAAAGCCCATTAGAATCACAGCTGACTTTTCAACACAAACCCTCAAGTCAAGAAGAGCTTGGAGTGAAGTAATTCAAGCTCTAAAATGAAACAACTTTCAACCCAGAGTGATGTACCTTGCAAAACTATCTCTCAAAATTAATGGAGAAACAAGATACTTCCATGACAAAGCACAACTGAAGAAATTCGTGTCCACCAATCCAACCCTAGAAAGAGTACTGAAAGCTATTCTAGATAGAGATATAAAATGACCACAATTCCCAGAACAACAACAGAAAGAAACCACCAAGTGGGACAAGCAATTTAACAAAGGTGAAAAGCAGGAAAACAACATGGCAAAGATAAGCCAATACATATCGTAATAACCAACCGTGTAAAGGGCTTCAATTCACCAATTAAAAGAAATAGATTGTCAGAATGGATCAAGAAACAGGATCCAACAATATACTGTGTACAAGAAACACATCTAACTCAAAAAGAAACTCATAGCGTGGAAGTCAAGGAACAGAAGACAATATTCCATGTGATAGGAACCCAGAAAAAAACAGGGGTAGCTTTTCTGTTTGCAGACAATGTGAACTTCAAACCAAAAATGATCAAAAGAGATAAAGGTCACTACCTACTCATTAAAGGAAAAATTCAAAAGGTAGAGATAACAATCATAAATGTATATGGACCAAATATGGGAGCACACAACTATATAAGACAAATAGTAATAGGCATGAAAAATCAAATATGTAATAACATAATTATAATGGAGGACCTTAATACCCCATTGTCACAAAGAAAGAGATAAACTAGACAAAAAGTCACAAAAGAAATAATAGAACTGATTCAAACCTGTGAACAAATGGACTGACTAGTTTACAGAGTATTCCATCCAACAACATCAGAATATACTTTCTTCTCAGCTGCACATGGGATGTTCTCTAAAATAGATCATATATTAGCCCACATAGCATGCTTTAGTAAATGCAAAGGGATTGAAATTATCTCATGCATATTATCTGACCATAGTGCAAAGAAATTGGAAATTAATAGCAAAAGAAACTGCAAAAACTACACAAACACATGGAAATTAAATACCCTCCTGAACAATCAATGGGTCATAGATGAAATTAAAGAAGAAATTAAACAGTATCTACAGACAAATGAAAATGCAGATACAACACACCAGAGCCCGGGAAACACAATGAAAGTGGTCCTAAAGGGGGAAATATATAGCAATAAATTCTCACATCAGGAAAACACGATGAGTGCAAATAAACAACCTAATGCTACACCTCAAGCTTCTAGAAAAAGAAAAGCAAGTCAAGACCAAAGCTCATAAAAGGGAGGAAATTATAAAGATCAGAGCAGAAATTAACATGATTGACACTAAAAAAAATACAAAGAATTAATGAACTGAAGTGTTGGTTCTTTGAAAGAAGAAACAAAATTGATAGACCTCTAACCAACTCTATCAAGAAAAGAAAAGAAAAAACTCAAATTCATGCAATGAGAAATGAAAAGGGTAAAATTACTACAGATCCTGTGGAAATTTCAAAGACCATCAATATGTACTTCAAAAATCTTTACTCACATAGAATGGAAAACACAGAAAAATGCATGTATTCTAGAAATGCATGAATTACCAAAGTTGAGTCGAGAAGATATAAAAATTTTGAATAACCCAGTATCAGTTACTGAAATTGAAAATGTAATTAAAAACTTACCAACAAAGAAAAGCCTAGGTTGAGGGTCAATCCTTTCCCCAGGAGTCAGCGCCATCATGGACTGCAGGGAGAGAGAACAAGCCCCACACTTCCTGATCCAGCACCATGTGCAGGCCACTGCCAGACAGGGGACAACCAGAGCCAAGCCTTTCCCTGTGGGCCACCCCCAGCAGGGGGACAGTCAGATCCCAGCTCCTTCCAGCTCACATACTAGCAAATAAGAAATTCCAATCCCAACCCACCCCACCCCACAAGTGACCGGCTGATCCAGAGAAACACTGGCTCTAATGACAGCTATCAAGGTGAAATGCAATTGGATGCCTGTAGTGCTTTGGTGTTTCACTGACCTTGCAGGTCTAGGGCGAGTGGTTTGATCATCTATTCAGGAGATAGTGGTATGCAGCATGGCATCTAGGGGAGGTCTTCTTCTGAAGGTGGTAGATTCCCTGTAGTCTTGTTTTGAAGTCCTACACTGGTCATTGTTTTGTTGGATTGGGTTTCATTCTCTTTTGTTTTGATTATGCTATATCCGATGGCATGGGCAGCTATTTGAAAGATAGTAAGATATGTATGGTAGCCATTTTGAATTTACTATTGTCTTGTTTTGAAGTCCTTTGGTGTATCCATTGTTTTGTTTTTACTGTTTCTATTCCATTCTGTTCTGTTTGATTTTTACTATGTCTGAGGGTATCTGCAGCTATTTTGAAGACAAACAAAAGACATTATGGTAACTATTGTTGATTTTGTACTGTTGTGAAGTCCTGTATCACTTACTGTGGTTTGTTCTGATTTATTTTATTCTGTTTTATTTTCCTTGGTTTTATTCTTTAAAAAACAAACAAACAAAAAAAAACAAATAAATATAAGAAATCATCAAAAAAAAAACCAAAAAAAAAAAAGAAAGAAAAGAAAAGAAAAGCCTAAGCCCTAATGGGTTCACAGTTGAATTCTGCAAGAAATTTAGAGAAGATTTAATGCCTATACTCTTCAAACTCGTTAATGAAATTGAAAGGGAAGCAATCCTCCCTAACTCATACTTTTTTGTGTGTGTGTGGCACCAGGGATTGAACTCACAACCTTGCACTTGCCAGGCAGGCATTTAGGCCACTGAGATAAATCCCCAGCCCTTGTCATTTTGAGATAGGGTCTCGCTATGCCGTTCAGGTTGGCCTTGAGCTCACTTTGTAGCCTAGGCTGGTCTCAGACTCACAATGATCCTCCTGTCTCAGCCTCCTGAGTGCTGGGATTATGGGCATGCACCACCAGGCCCAGCTCCTAACTCATTCTTAGAGGCAAGTATTACCCAGATACCTAAACCAGAGAAAGACCCAACTAAAAAGGAGAACTATAGGCCAAGCTCCCTAATAAATATCTAGCCAAAAATCCTCAATAAAATACTGGCAAACAGAATGCAGCGAATCATCATGAAGATTATACACCATGACCAAGTGGGATTCATCCCAGGAATGCAAGGATGGTTCAACATACACAAATCAATAAATGTAATACACCATATCAATAGAGCCAAAGACAAGAATCACATGATCATCTTAATAGATGCAAAAAAAGCTTTTGATAAAGTCCAACATTTGCTCACAATAAAAAGCCAAACAAAAAATCAGACTAGATGGTCTCTAAGTCAATCTGATAAAAGCTATCTATAACAGACCAACAGCCAACATCAAACTAAATGATCAAAAACTGAATGCTTTAAATCTAAAATCAGGAACAAGACAAGGATGTTCACTATCACCACTCCTGTTCAATATAGTTCTGCAAACATTAGCCAGAGCAATTAGACGAGAGAGAAACAAAAGGAATAAAGATAGGAAACGAAGAAGTTAAATTATCATTATTTGCAGACAACATGATACTATACATAGAAGATGACAAAAACTCCATCAGAAGACTACTAGAGCTAACAAGCAAATTCAGCAGTGTAGCTGGATATAAAGTCAACACTCAAAATTCAATAGCATTCTTGTACACAAACAAACTCACTGAGAGAGAAATTATGGAAATAATACTTTTCACAATAGCATCCAAAAAAATGAAATGCTTAGGAATCAATCTAACAAAAGATGTAAAAGCCCATATATAGAAAACTATAGTACTCTGAAAAAGGAGATTCAAGAAGATATCAGAAAATGGAAAAATATCCTTTGCTCTTGGATAGGAAGAACCAACATTGTAGAAATGGCCATACTCCCAAAACTGTTATACAGATTTAATACAATCCCAATCAAAATACCATTAACATACTTCAGAGACCAAGAGAAAACATTCCTAAAATTCTTTTGGAAACAGAAGAGACCAAAAATAGTGAAGATGATCCTGGGCAACAAAGACAAGGCAGGAGGCATCACAATCCCTGACTTGAAATTATACTACAAAGCTACAGTGATAAAATCAGCATGGTACTGGCAAAAAAACAGACCTAAGGATCAGTGGAACAGATTAGAAGATGCAGACACAACTACAAAGACACTCAACCACCTATTCTCTGACAATGGGGCCAAACATGCTCACTGGAATAAAGAGAGCCTCTTTAATAAATGTTTCTGAAAAATTGGCATTCCACATGCCAAAGACTAAAACTAGACCCATGTCTATCACCATGCACTAGACTAAAGTCAAAATGGATCAAAGAGCTAAATATTAAGACAGAAACACTAAATCTACTGAAGGACAAGGTAGGTAGAAATCTTGAAGACATAGAGTTAGGCAAAGTGTTCATGAAAAAAACACAAACTGCACAGGAAATACTTCAAAGAATCAATAACTAGGATTTCATCTTGTTAAAAAGCTTTTGCACATCAAAAGAAATCTCCAACAGAATGAAAAGAAAACCCACAGAATGGGAAAATATTTTAGCCAACTGTCTCTCAGACAAAGAACTTATATCCAGAACATATAATCCAAACGTGGGCATCTGAGAGGAATACCCAATTCTCAGATGAAGAAATATGAATGGCAAGTAA
>RJWT010019439.1:0-18397 GCA_004365215.1 Cuniculus paca
AACCAAAATAGATTGTATCTTCTGAACACCTCAAGTAAATTGTAGGTACCAAATGTGTTCAATTAAACATCCTGAAACAGAAGAGAGTTACAAACAGCCCAACTGAGGGATTTTGGAATATTAGAAAGCCCCATGAAACTAGGGTGGGGAAAAACCTGTAATACTTTTTTTAAAGGCAAAGGCCATAAATTATAATTGTAGAATTATAATCTTGCAGTGCTCACCAAAGTTCTATTAAATATTTTTAACCCATTACTTGTGGTCAGTTGGTGGTATGGGAGATCCAGAAAGAAGGATCAGTTGGAAAATTTATAGGTCTATTAATAACAACAGTAATCTTTAGATATAGCCCATGTTAAAGACATTAATTATTTCGATATTTCAAAGCAAATTTGTATACTTATATTATTTCATGTGATCTTCCCCAAGATACTCTTAGAGCAACTGTGGCTGCAATTATTTTGTCATTGTTTTTGCAGATGAGAAAATTCTCAGATGTTAACTCACCAAAGGGCATGAAAGTGATAAGAGAAGCAGGATTTTCACGTGTGTTTTCTGATCATCACCACATCTTTCCCCTCAGACCTATTTGAGAGTAATTGGAATCTTTTTTCATTGTCCCATCTAAGAAAGGAAAAGAATCCTTTATATCTTGATTCTACAAAGCCAGCAATGACATGCACATAGATAAGATCAGGAAATATGGGTCAAATCAGCCTACAGTGAACCTGAAGTTTTGCTTCAGGATGAGACATTATAGATGGTAATGTTGTTTTGTTTTATGGTAGTGCTAAGGATTGGACTCTGGACCTTGCACAGTACCACTGAGTCACATTCCCTAGCCTGGTAACAAGAGTAATTATTCACTATGTGTCAAACATTATGTTAAGGGCTTTATGTGTATTTTATCCTTAGGTACCATTATTTTTTCTTTAATGATTGAGTAACAAGCTACAGAAAGATTAGCTAATCACCCCCAGTCTTATGATTAGACATTAGATAGTACATAGTTGACACAGATATTGCAGCCAGGTCTGCCTGGACAGTGCTTGACCATAAACTCTGTTTCCTCAGGCAAAATTGCTCTAGAAATTTGTCACAGAGGTTGGCCAATACTTTTCGTAGGGTATGTATCACTGATTTTCAATTGTAGCAGCATTTGAATGTGAGGATAGGGTTAGGGTTCACAGTAGAATCTTGAGAGTATGTTTTCAAATAAAAAGAAACACTTAATTTTAGAATAATTTTAGATTTATGGCAAAGATTCAAAAATAGTAGTGAAAATTCCCATACACCCTGCATACAATTTCATTTATCTTATATCTACTGGTATGTTTGTCAGTATTGAGGGCATTACTTTGAAAAAGATCAACTTTATAAAATAATTGTATACTTGAAAAGTTAAAAGTTTACATAATTCAGACAATTCTGAAGTTTATCAAAATCCTCTCTAAGATAGTGGAGGCATGAATTCTACTTCATGTTAGAAACTTTGAACTGGAGAGGTAGTAAAGTCATTTTCCATAAAAGGGTACATCAGAGATCCAGGCATGTAGGCATTTGAGATTTTTATTTGTAATATAAGGAAACATTAGTAAAAAAGTGAAAAATACGGATTTGGATTTTCATCAGATTTTCATTTTAAAACAAGCCTAAGGGAGTTTGATAGGATAATGAGTGATGGAAACAGAAGCTGAATGGACTGAAAGGGAACTTGAATGCAAAATAAAGTAGCAGACTGTTGTATTTAGGTCTGAAAATCAACTGCAAAAAATGAGGAGACTTATAGCATGGTAGAAACTAGCTTAAAAGTGTAGTTTGCCTTGATTGCTCATTGGAATCATCTGAAGACCTAAAAAAAAAAAAAAAACCAGTTATCCCTGGTTCTGCCCAAAGAGATTCTGATTGATTCTGATTTCATTATTTTGGACTGAAGGCTGATGATTTCTAAAGCTCCCCAGGTCAACCAATTTGTGGTCAAGTTTCAAAACCACTAATTCAAAAGTGTTAAGGTAGTAGTTCTGATTCTTTTGGGCTCAGATAGAGCATTTATTTTTTCCAATACCAGGTGACTCTAGTGGATAGCCAGGACTACTGATAGCCTCTGGGATATCAGTTTAAAACAAATCAGTGGAGATGGTATTTCAAAACTATTTTTCTCATCTATTCCCAGGAAGCATAAATAGATGTATGGTGTCGAGGACACAGAAAATGAGTTTCTCTGCAATTTTCCAACTGAAATAGTACCCCTAATTCTGCCATATTATAAGAGGCATGTTGACTAATTGATTTCATCCAGCATGTCAAAACACTGAATACCATATCATTTCTGACACTATTAGAAAATGGCATGATAGTTTTCCTTACGTATTTTTAAAGTCAGTTATATGGAAAAGATACTAGAATTTTTGCCTGTCTGTTTTATAAAGGGTGAAATTTAAAGGGGAGAAAATTTTACCACCGTCTGAAAAATAATAGTCTGCTAAAATGGGATTTCAGAATGCCATCATTGAAGTTATCCTATATGAAATTATGCCACATCAGATTGTTTAGAGAATAGATTTTAGTAGTTCTCATCACAAATAATTTATAAATATATGAGGTAATACATGTTAATTAGACTGAGCCATTCTTTAATATGGATATATGTACTATATATACATATATTTCACAAGTCCATATACCATAAATATATAAATTTTTATTCATAAATTTAAAGAGAAACTGTACAATATCTGCTCTAGGCTCTTGGGAACATTCTTGAACTACCTAGATTGCTGTGTATGTGGTCACATCCCTCTATTGTGTTCCCTTTCTCAGCAACAGGAGTGGCCTAGTGTTCTAAGCAAAATAGAATCTAAACAAATGTTTGTTGACTGTATGACTGTTGAATTTACATTTATATACTTTAGCAGTAAGATAAAGCTTGTGTTTGTAATGCAGTGTGAAGGTAGACATTTCTAATAATACAGATTTGTTTCTAACTTTATTCAAATATATAATTGTTGAACCAAAAAATTGTGGTTTTGGTATAAATTATATGATTATCTCAGTTTCTTATATATCTTTTCATCTGTTTGGCAGATATTTATGTAAAAACATACACACATATACTTATTGACCCTGACTCCATTTCATCATACCTTCCAGGTCACACCATCTTCATCTCCATTCTCTTCTTTCCCTTCACCCAAGTGGTCAGCCCAAGTAACTGTGGCAGGGCCTGCTGTTCATTTTACTGCAGCCATCCCTGATCACCATGGCTAATCAGAAGGCATGCCAGCCTGCACCAATCATTAAGATGACCCAAATTAACAGCCTGGCCATGTCACAGTACATTCATTCCACATATACAGACACGGCTTAAGTGTGAGGAAGGAACCGGATGTGCTTGTGTTTGCTTGTAATATGCATTATTGATTGCCATGTTCTGCTTTAGCACTTTAAATCTGCAAATGAGAATCATCTGTCAATTATTGCAGCCAGAATCAAGATCAGAGGTCTAAAGAGAAAATGTGTGTGCCTTTTTCTACCAGCATTTCCTTTTGTCATTTTATTCCAGTTATATTGTAAAGCATCTATATAGACACTCCCCATTTATTTGTTTAATCAGAATAGTTTTATATTCTGAAAAGAGAAACACATCTACTACAGGTAGATGAAGACAGTCATACAGGTTCAGAATTGTGAGTTCAGTGCAGGATTTTGAAATCCAATTACCTTATGGATACTAGTCAGTAAAACTCGGTTCATAATAGAACACAGGCAGTCTTATCTCAGTCACAGTTGTGATTGTTGGCACTTCGTAGTGCCTGGTGTAAATTTTATCCCCAAAATATTTGCATTCTTGATAAACATTTTTCTACAATGCATTCTAATAATTAAAGGGTCCTATTACCTGCTAAATGTTGGTATAAATTAACAATTCATTATGCACAATAAGTTATATAAAACATTTAGATAGAGATCATGTTTAATTAAAATTAACTTCCATATGAAAGCCAATGCACTAATGATTCTCAATGACCTTTTATTACCTGCAGTCCCTTGTTTTGGCTGGATGATTGACAGCTTGCTGTTTGGCTACCATGTTGAATTTCAGCTGACAAGACTTTTCATTTTAACTCAATTTGCCCGCCTATCACAAGCTGGTGGCAGGCCAGACCCAAGTCACCCAGCTTTGCCTCAGCAGCTTGCTCTACTTCTCATTAGTACGCATTTATTCAGTGGAAATTGGAAGACAAATGCTTGAAGGCATGTGAACTAAGTATAGCAAATTAGGTTTAAAGACTGAATATTTATAAGTGTATGGAAAGGTTTTTTTTTAATTCTAGAGCGAATTGAGAACTGAGTGCTAGCTTTGGTATAAAAGAAATGAAGATAGAAAGGGGACGATTCTAAGAATAACAATACTATAAGCTTTTTCTTTCCATTTTGGAAATTTGTAAAATCTCTCTGACAACACCTTATCAAATAAAAACCTGGCTTCTCTTTCATGAAATGCTTGCACAATGAAGTTTAGCACTTCGTGTGTGAGAAGGGGGAAAAAAATGAGGGTCATGTTCATTTGTTGCTTGGTTATCCCTTGGTATGTTTTAAATTGCCTTGTTTGTTCGGCACTAGCACAGAAACAGATGTTGCTCTACCGTGCAGGATAATTTACTGTACCTCCTGGTGTAGCATGGACGTCCTCCCAGGGCCCAGCTGGTCTGTCAGTGGCACTGGCTGGTGTCTGCTCAACTATGACAACTACAAGTAGAGGCTGCAATTTTTTTTTTGTGCAGTTGTCATTCTTCTCGATGTATATCTCTGCTTGCATTTATACTGAGGGTGGCCAGAAAGCTGCTGGTTTTTGCGTCTGTATGTTGTACTGCAGGATACCATAAGCTCGACTCTCCATTGTTGATAATAACGAAAGTCATTACTTTTGTCATCTAATGATTATCGGCATGATCGCTCAGAGCTAGAGCCAATCTCGTCTTGCACACATAACTGGTACTGGAAAGTAAAACAGATTTGTCACTTACGATCTGACTGCTGAGCCACACTTTGAGCTCCATTATTGTGATTAACTTCTGCATAAGATATGCTTGCCCAATTGTCATTTGTGATACTGTGGTGGGCTCAAGCTGCCACGCTCCCCAGGAGCACACAGGCCAATGGGATGTGACCATGTTATTCAGGCTGTTAAATGCCTGGCCTGTCACAGCAGACACTTCACCATTATTTTGCTTTTGTATTTCTTCTTCCCGCACCCCTACCAGACTTGGGTGAACAGCTCTGCTACATATGGCATCTACCATTTCATACCCCAAGTCCTAAAATGATACAATGCTATTATTGGCCCACCAGGGCCAGCGGCAGTACATGGATAGTGGAGCCTTGCTTTTCACCATAGAAATGTTGGTTGGTGGTGTCCTGCCAACTGAAATCCATCGTGTCAGGTGCCTTGTGGCTATCTGCAGTAGAGTCCATGTTCCAAAACCAAAGTTCTTTTCTGGCCTCATCACCAGCAAACCGATTTGACTCTGCCTGATTATAATAACGAAGGCAGTCCAAGAGAATATGCACAGCCTCACTGTACGTCACATTGAATCACCACACTGCCCACACAGAGCTGACCGCAGCCTCATTTCTTTAGACAAATGCATGCTCAAGGAAAAACCTCCTGGGAGAAGGCACCCAAAGCAACTTATATCCCTGTGTAAGCTGTGCATAGATTTTAAATTTACTGAAATAACATTTATTTTTATCTTTTGTGGAATGCAAGCTTTCACTGATGGGCCTACCTTTAATAATCTGATAATTGAGTACTGGGTGTGTCAGAGTTTTGGTGAACACTATGAAACTGGGCTCTTTGTGTGTGTGTGTAATTTTTAAATTGCAAGTCATGAACACAACTGTTTTATCATGTAAGAGGAAGAGAGAAAAAGCTACATTTAGAGCTCTTTTTCACATTGCTGATTAGAAAGAATGAAGTTTTATATTCTAAGACCCATTCACGCTGGTGGAAACATAGTCAGTTTTGATTATGAAGGGAGAGACGCAGACCTAGACAGGAGCTACACGCTGATATGCATGCTATCAGAATGATTTATGCAAATTATGCATATTATTCCCAAAGGAATTCCTCCTCAAACTGCCAGGATAAATTGCCGGAAATTAGCCATAAAATCTGTCGTGCTAGGAGCAAAAGGTGAAGGCCACTGGGAAAGCAAGGACATTCAGCTTCTGGAATCTTCTAGGATATGATGGTAGCTGTTATTCTCCCTGGATGCTAGAGAAAATATGTTTTTTTCCTGAACACTATATAAGTATTTTTCTTTTGAAATTTTTCCAGCAAATGCTGACTCACATTTTATTTACAGCTAGCATAAAAGAATTAAGTGCTAAGCTGTCTCAGAAAGCACTACTACAATTACTTTACTATTAACTGTCTAAATGGTTATTAAATGGCTAGGCCTGTCTGAAAGCTGGTGAAATAATCCACCAGCAGCAAACTGTAAGTGGGATGTAATTTTACGTTCCAATAGGTGTACCCTTAACACAGCGTTTCTCTCTCGTAGATCATTTTCTCTTATAAAAATCCTAATCAGTGGCTTTCTCTCCCAAACACAGCACTACTGCTTCCTAACTGTGAAAGTTTCACAAAGTGTATCAGGGTCAGGCCTACTATCCTCACCTTGCCACCCACAGCCACCATGGACTCCCACTTGGAGCTCAGTGGATGTGATAAGAAATGGTTTCCTTTTTAGTTAAGGCTATTGGTAATGAACTTTAATACCCAGTTGAGAGCACTTTCCAGAAGCAGTCATATTTCAGTACATTACTGTTTGTTTCCTTTAGAAAGCATCATTTTTGAGGCTCTTCGATTGTCTTCATATTCAAGCACTATTCGTTTTGTTGAAGAGGACTTTATTCTCAGTTCAGACACTGGTGACTGCTGTCTGCGAAAGGGAGACTTGGTAGCCGTCTTTCCTCCAGCCATTCACGGTGACCCTGAAGTCTTTGAAGCTCCAGAGGTAAATAAACATCAATATGAATATTGTTCACTGCTAATTCTTAGACATGGCCAGAACATTCCTTTTCTTTATAATCACTCTCTTTTCCTCTTGCCACCTCATTCCAGAAGAGATTTGATAACTTCTGTTCTTTCTCCTGATCAGAAAGTTCTCCTCTGTTTTTATGTTATTGTTGTTGTTTGGCAGTATATCACTCACATCACAGATGAGTGATCCCAGGCCTTTTGCACTGAGCTACATTCCCCACACTTTTTTAAGACAGGTCTCACTAAGTTGCTGAATTTCCCAGACTGGTTTTAAATTTTGGATCCTCCACCTCAGCCTCTCAGAATATTAAGATGTTAAGTGCGTGCCACCATGCCAGGCTAAAGTTTTCCTCTTTTCTGAAGTATTTTGTAAGAATCCATTTTGAAAGGTTTTGCATCTATAAATAGAAATACAGTGATAAGCCTATACACTGTTTGAGTCAAATAAAATGATAATTTTATCTTGACCAGCAATACTTTTAGCACCAAATTTTATTTGGGATGTAGCAATTTACTGATGGCACAGAAAATAAGTAACTATTTTGCTAGATATTTTCAAAGTGGAATTGATTCTCCCAGAGTCAACTATCATTGTTGCTATAGTTAAGCCCAAGTACTTTTTCACTAAGAGTATGTGCCCCTTCTTGATCAATTAGTATGCCATTATGAACATGAGATTATAAAGCTGCTGCTCATGGATACAACTCAGGGTTATTGTGTCATCTCCTTGTTTTTTTTTTTTTCCTGAAGCTAGAGTTAATGAATATCAAAGACTGGAAATTAATCCACCCTGGTTCATCCCTTAATACCACTTTAGAGACTCACCACCTGCATGCAAATCGAGTGCAGTCATATTCTGCCATCCTCTCATGAGCTGATGCTGCAGCAGTCTTTGTGTATACAATGCCTTTTTCAAAAAGAAACTTCTGTGTGTTTCTTGCGCACCTCAGAGCTGGACCAGTTTTAAGCCAAGTTCCTAAATTAGGTGTTTTTCTTAGGCTGAATTACAATATTATTGAATTTTGGAAATAAAAGAACAGGTCAGATATAGTAACATAAATTGCATTTATTTCATTGGCAATGACAAATATCTTGCTAAGGGGGAATGAATGTACTTTCTATGCATTTCAGAAAAAAGAGGCATTATATGAATGATAATAGCAAATAAGACACAGCGTATATTACTAAATAAAATTGTACAGTCCACAAATTTATCACCATATTTGTGAATATCAAAAATATATTCCACTCAAAGTAGACAGATAACAAAAAAGGTGAATAAAGACTTAATATCTGAAAATAATGTTAAATTTTAAAAGTTTTATTTCTACTTATAGTCTTTGTTGAAATTCTACATTCTATTTTCATTGTGATTGTTCCACTGTTCTTTAAGTTTGCTAATTATGTCATGATAGTGAAATCAATATTGAAGTTATCAACAAGTGCTTAATGTTTACCAGGTTCTCTCTGTGCCACTAATTCCCATGTCTGTCCACCCTCATGATAGAAAAGATCTCCATTTAGAACTTCAGAAATTTAAAAGCCAAAGTTAAAAATTGAATGTGTTTTTATCATTTTGTGTGGAATACAAAATAGCAATGTCAAAACTTTGCAATATAAATCAACCAATCTTAATAGCAATCAGAAAGATGTGGCTCATAGTAAGTCAGTAGGAGAACAAAAAGTGCCATACTTTGGTTACTTAGCATCATTAGAATGACTCTAACTTGAACTGATGAGCACTATTATTTACTAGATTTAACACTGACCAATTTATGCCTGGCTAATATAAAAATTAACTAGCTAATTTTTTGCCATTGTTTTCTTGAAATTAGTTGTAGGATGCTGATAATTCCTGGCACAGAGTTAAAGACACAATTAAAAACCACTTTTATAGAATTTGTCCAGGTGTCATCATTTATTCTATAAACATTTACTAAGTATCTACCTATCAGTCTCAGGTATATAGGTTTGTTCCTTAAATAGTTTGGTTCTTAAAAATATAAAATAGTGATAAGTAGATGCTATCAATGCTTACATAACAGATAACCAAACTATCAAACATCTATAGAAAAGAGGAAAAGAAAATTCTGGAAAATCCTATCAGTGGCTGAGACCAGTGGCCTAGGAGCTCAACAGGGACTCATATTCATCTCTGCCAACCTTGTGTATTCTACAGATTTGCATGAAAACCAGGCCTTAATAATAGATGTTGGACCAAAAATATGAAGATCAACTCTGAATATAAGTATAGTTGTTCTTGGAGAACATAGAGAATAAAAAGCCTTAGCAGAATGTGTTTCCTCCTAATATGGAAGGGCATGATTTTAGAACATCTGAGCTCCAAGACTGAAACATTGCATTCCAAAACAGGACATGGTCATCCTTTACACTTTAGGATTTTTGCATCTGTGTGGATCTTTTCATTCTTGAACTGTTTATCCTTATTTGTCCATCCCTCAATGTCCCTCTTTGCTTGTCCACCCAGGAAGCTCCAAATTCTCCATGATACTCACCTTAGTCACCTCACCTTCAGTGTTTTCCCTAATTCCTACCTCATTCCCAAGAATTTGCCTTTGTCCACCCCAAGACATGTGTGTACCTTTGTTATGGTGAATACCATAGTGTTTTAGGGGCCCCTCACAGGACACTCTTCCTGTAAGTAGAATATATAAAAAGATGCTAGGATGGATGAATACACTGATAGTGAAAATGCACTTCAGTTAAAATTTTAAATCAGCACAGATCATGTGCATTCAAATGTTTCTGTAATCAGTCAAATAAAGCGGATTTTTTATAAATATAGTGATACTGTCAGGAATAGTAAGAATTATGTGAAAAGGTGTTAAGTGAGAACATTGTATACTTCAGAAATACCCCTCAGGTTTTGCACACATTTAGACTAACTTTCTCATGTTATTCTGATTTTTTTTTTTTTTTGTGGCACCGGGGATCAAACTCACAACCTCATGCTTGCCAGGCAGGCACTTAAGCCACTGAGCTAAATCCCTGGCCCTTGTCTTTTTGAGACAGGGTCTCACTATGCCCTTCAGGGTGGCCTTGAGCTCACTTTGTAGACCAGGCTGGTCTGGAACTCGCAACGATTCTCCTGTCTCTGCTCCCGAGTGCTGGGATTACAAGCATGCGCCACCAGGGCCGGCTCATTCTGATTTTTTTTTAAGAACCTAAAGAAACAGATGGATAAAGTTTTGAATTTTTAAAATTTTGTAACAATAAAGTTTAAAACAATATGGGATAAACAGCAGATGTTTTAATATCTAATTTGGCATATAAATTACCAACATGAATCTTCCGTGTTATGGATTATCTTTTTTTAAATATTGATTGCTAAATTTATTGTAGCATTAGGCATTCAGTCAGCTCTTGTCAATATGGGAAAATATATTGGCATGTGAAATTTACAACAATGAGAATTAGAGCAAAAGAAAAAATATGTCTTGACTCTTCTTTTTAGAAGTAATATGCTACTCATAAAGTCTAGGTAACTTATTGATTAGGTAAGAGTGAATAGTTTTTTTAAAATTCTTTGAGGGCTTCCCCAAACTTACCTATATTATCAGCAGAATCCAGATTTATTTTGCCATTATCACTGGATCAACTTGCAAATTGCAACTTTTCTAAACTCAAATATTTATGAAAATAAGTATTTTAGGTAAATGAGGATAAAACCAATGCTATTAAAGGAAATGATTCACTGACATTAACCATACTGGCAGCGAGTGAGAAAATTAGGTCATTTTTAATAGATTTAGAATCTATTCATGTTGTCTTGGTTACTTTTTTCTCGTTGCTGGGACAAAATACCTGACGCCCAAAGTGAAGAAAGGACAGGTTTATTTCTTACAGTTTTGGCGCTTTTAGTCCATGCTTAGCTGGCTCCAAGGCAGGGTGGCGTGGCTGAGGTGCTGCCATTCATGGCGGCTGCAAGCAGCAAGAGCAAACTGCGCCAAAGAAGGAAAAACACCCCCATTCCGACCTTACATTGTATGTCGGCTCCACCCCTGGGCGGGTGCAGAACTCACACTGCCAATCTCAGCAATACACAACGAATCAATCATAAACATTAGATTCAGCCACTTGCATGACTACATGAGGCTTGTGGGGGCCATCTATACACAAACCATAACACATGTGTTACAGTTTTCCCATACCTGAAATGCGTTGACTGTGACCTACTTGTTTGCACTTGACTTCATGTGTTTTATATCAAAGTTGTGTGCTGTTCAGATCTAATGCTAATGAGCACCAACTACACAGGAAATACTTGGCCATTTTCATGTGAGCCATGAACATTAATTTAATCAATGATTTAATTCACCATGGGCTGAATTAAGGTCACTGAGTCTCCTCTACAAAACTCAAGTGAGAGTTGAGCCATGACCTTTGCCTGTGTGGCAAAATTAAGATGGAAAGTCAAATGCCTCAGGTAACCAGTCTCATAATTTTCTGTAGCAACTAATATAATTTATTTATGAAAAGATACCAGAAACACTTGCTACCCTAGATTTAACTTGAAGAGAGTCCACGCTAATAGAAATTTCATAGAAGAAAATCTTTGCAATATCAAAAGAGAAGCAAATTTTATTTTGTGGTATAAGTTCTCTCTAATGCCTTATCTGAATCTTATTATTTTATATTCATTTAATCTAAGCATACACACTTAGAGTCTTCATCCATCAATAGATGGTTGTGAAGGGCTTAAGAGAAAAACAAATTATTGATCCATTGTTAGGCAGCTCCTGTAGATCCTAGGAGTTATCATTCCATAATAGCAGTGGCAGCACCACTGGAGCCCCCTACCCAAAATTGGTAAATGAAGGAATGATAAGTAAAGATCCACCTTAGGGAAAAAAAAACAGAGATACAGCCTCCATATTTGGAAAACGTGGTGTAGCAATACTAGCTGCTGTTGGTACAAGTCTCTCCCTCACGACACTGATGTTCTGCAAACACGAGAGGAACAAAAGCAAATTTAAAGTTTGTGGGTAAAAAAAGGGAAAAGAAAAGGAAAGCTCATTGTAGGTGCATGGTGTAAGTATGGTCTGTTGCCTCCGAAACTTATACTGAAATTTGATAGCCATTTTGACCATGTTTGGAGGCAGGACCTTAATGAGGTCATTAGATCATTAGGAGGGATTAGGTATTTCTCCTGTTTTTTTGTTTGTTTGTTTGTTTGTTTGTTTCTGTGAGTTCTCACTTTCTTGGGACTGGATTAACTACTGCAAGAGTGATTTATTATACAGTAAGGTCACTCTTCAGATTTTGCCTCTTTCAAATGCAGCTACTTGCCCTTCCACTTTCCATCATGATACCCTCATTGTCATCATACTTCTAGACCTCCAGAAACATAAGCCAAAATAAACCTGTTTGGTTCATAAATTACCCAGCCTCAGGTATTCTGTGAAAGCAACAGAAAGCCAATTGAGACCTTAGGAAAGAGTATTAAAAGGGAAGAGGACTCATACAGGTTTGGTAGTTTCACTTGGATATGGGGAAATAATTTCCTACTAGCATTTTTTTTGAAAGTTTATGTTGATTTGTAAATAATCAAGTTTTATTTTCCAGCATTAGATTTAAAAAAGCTAAAACAGGCATGGAGAACTAGCACATGAAATTTTAATACTAACACTGTCTACTGTTCTTTACAGGAGTTTAGATTTGATCGTTTTATGGAAGATGGTAAGAAGAAAACCACTTTTTACAAAAGAGGGAAAAGGCTGAAATTTTATTTAGTACCTTTTGGATTTGGAGCCAACAAATGTCCAGGCCGATTTTTGGCAGTTATGGAAATTAAGCTGTTGTTGCTTGTATTACTAACTTATTTTGACTTAGAACTAGTTGAAAATAAGTCTATAAAACTAAACTACACACGATTGTTTTTTGGTATTCAGTATCCAAACTCTGATATTTTATTTAGGTACAAAGCAAAATCTTAGAGAAGCTAAATGAGAAGAAAAGAAATCAATCAAAATGAGTCTAAATGTTTTAAACTCCTCTATTAGTTTTTAATTTCTACAACCATAATTGCTGTGTTCTTTTGTTTAAAGAGTTTGATTTAATATTTTATCTAAAATCAGGTTCAATTTGTAAAAGCCTACCATAAAACAAAACAGGATAATGGCAAAAAAATAGACATCAAATCAACTTCATGATGATAAATTAAAAAGCATTGGGGAGGATCTACTTATTGTCATTTTAAACTGTGATAGTAAATGTACCTTCACAGAAGTTTGTTGTGGAATTTTTAAAAGTCACTCAAATTTTTCTCTCATATGTAAAAGTACATTTTTATGTACTTTTGTAAAATTGTGCTGGAAATGGACAGAGTCTAACAAAGTCCAAATCCTCAGAGAAGGAGGAAATTAAATTTTCATGAAGTAAACTGGATGAAAATGTTCCCTTAAAGTGTAATATCAATATTATCTGTATTTCCAGGGTATGTTTGCATTAAATTTTTCAGTAGATTAAATGCTTCAACTTCACTTCAATATTTAATCATCCATACATGCTCTGTATTTCTTCATATACTAATGCTCAATAGAATAAAATTTTATGTTATATAACCTCTCATGTTCAAGTTAGATACTGTCAAGATTTAATGTATATGAAAACACAAAGTCTATTATATACTCAGCAATTGCCCTTGACATGAGTATTATGTTAATTACAGGAACAAATGTTGAAACCATTGATTATAGCTTTTGCCTTTAGTGTAAAGTATAAGCGTTACGCTAGTATTGTAATGAACCCTTTACTAAATTCTTCTGTTTATGTAAATTAAGAAACTGGATAGCAGTATTTGCTCTTGAAATCTCACTTTTTGTACTTGGATTTATTTGTATATTATTTTTTAGTTATAGCACTGTACAATGAAATTTCTTATATCAGATTACCAAGGATTGACATTTAGCATAAATGTTGTTACAATACATAACTAGACAAGGTGGGTAATTAAGCCCAGTTGATTTGCTAGTTTTTTTTTTAATAAATGGATTTTAAATTAGAGAGGACAGGTAACTAGAAGGTAGACCTTTAGAAATGGGAAAGAGAATCAGAGAGAGGGAAAAAAGAAAGAAAGGAGGAATAAGGAGATTAAAATGATCATGATATGTCAAGTACCTGTAACTCACCATTTTATGTTAATTACATGCACTAATAAAACATTCATTTTTGAAACAGTATTAAAAACATTTATTGTAGTTAAACATATTCTGGCATTTATTTTTCCTTACTGAAGTACTTGCTTTGAATGCTTTGTTATTGAAGGACTGCTTGTAAGAATTCTGGTTTTGATTATTAAAATTGCTGTATTTTCCCTCTCATTTTTTTACTTTTCAAAATCTATAATCACATAGGTTTATGGGGTACAAAATTATGTTAACGTTATGAATACAATGTGTAATAATTGAATCAAGCCAGATAACCTATCCATCACATCAAACACTTAGCATTTTTTGTCCTAAGAAGAGGCAAAATGTATTCTCTTAGCAGTTTTGAAATATATAATACTGTACTGTTAACTACATGTTGTGCTATAGAACTCAACTTTAAAAAAAATAAAGTTATTCTTTTTAACTGAGATTGTATGTCTTTTGACTATCATCTCCTCATCCTTCCCATGCTTTAGTCTCTGTAGCTTCCAACCTCTTTCTGTTTCTGTATGTTTGCTTTGAATGGAATTTGGAATTTGGAATTTGTCTTTCTGTGTCTAGTTTTGTTTCATTTAGCCTACTGTTTTCTAATTCCATCTATGTTGTTGCTAATGACAGAATTAGTTTCTTTTTAAAGGCTGAGTAATATTCCATTGTATATAACTATCAAAGTGTCTTTATACACTCATCCATAAATGGGTATTTAGATCAATTCCATAACTTGACTTGTGAATAGTACTGCAGTAAACGAGAGTGCAGATGTCTTTCATCAAATTGATTTCAGGTCTGTTGGGTAAACACCAATAGTGAGATTATTGAATGTCCTCATTCTTTTTTTTTTTTCTTATATTTGTATTCTTTTTTTTTTATTTTAGGTCATTTTCTTTATTTAGTACATGTTTATTATACATAATGTTTGTATTCCTTGTAGGTAGTTTGTACATGTGCATAACACATTTTAATACATTTCTCATTGCCTTTCCCTTTCTTCTTCCTCCCCCAATATGGTCCTCATTCTTAAAAGATGATTTTCCTGGCTGCACAAATCTAGGTTCGTAGACATGTCCTCCTAGCTCTTGGAAGATATTTCATGTTCCCTAATGTTTCCATTGTTATTATTTTCATTGTCATTGTTATCTGTCAGCCAGCTTAATTTTTTAGTATCATAGTCTGCTTCTTTTATTTTAATATGTCTATTTTGCCTTTGATGTTCTTATTTTCTGTTGATCATGCTTGTATGTCACATGCTGCTTCTTAAATCTGAAAAGTCATCTTTCAACTGTGGAATATTCTTAGCCATTGTTTCTTTGAATATTACCTCTCTCAGACGCTACATTGTATCTTCTCACCGTATTCTCCATGTTGTGTAGCATTTTTTCCTCATAGATTTTGTCTAACTTGCATTCAAGGTAAGTTTTTAGATTTGTCTTCAAGTTTCTTTTCATAGAATATGTATAATCTGCTCTTTAATACCTCCATTGATTTTTTTCTTCCTTTATATTTTAATCTCAGGTAACCATACTTCTTAAGTTCTCTGATTCATAGTATGTAATTATAATTGGTCCAAACAAGCTCCTTCTGACTTTATTTACTTTTTCTATTTTATCCCTAATCCCTAGTTGATGTGTATCTTTTCATCTGTGTGTTTTAATAATATACATAAGATTATTTTGCATGCATATTTTTACTTTACATAAATATATTACCCATAAATCATACCTTTTTCAATTTTCTTATTAAACTCTAGGCTTTTAAAAATTCAGCCTTATTGTTTTGTATACATTTACTCTTTTGCTCCTAAATGCAACATGGTATTCGATAATGTACACTTACTATATTTTAATGCTCTGTTCTCCCAAGGATGGACTCTATGTGGAGCACTCACTGTTGGGGAGAGGCTGGTGCAGAACTTAGAAAGTTCTACCAGCCTCCCCCTATGATGCCTAGTCACCTTCCACATTGGGCTGCTGTAAACCATGTCTCCAATTGCCCTTACCTCACACACACATTTAGTCCATGGCAGTTTTCATTCTGAGACTTTCTAAATTGTTATGTTCTATTCTCAAGTCCATCCAGCTCTCGCTTCTGTGGGATCTGCATTGATAATTTTGAGTCAGGATGCCAGCCTGCAACTTGTCAGCCCTCCAGTTTTCCATGTACTTGAGCTTGCTAAGTTCAATGATTACCATTTTAAGTCAGATAATTCTCTTTTGTTCATTTCTGCCATTTTCATATCTTGTTTCTTCATCAGACTTTCAATAAGAAAACATATTGTTTGCCAGGCCTGGTGGCGCACGCCTGTAATCCCAGCACTCAGGAGGCTGAGACAGGAGGATTGTTGTGAGTTCGAGACCAGCCTGGGCTACAAAGTGAGCTCAAGGCCAGTCTCAACTACATAGAGAGACCCTGTCTCAAAAATATAATGTCTGGGGGTTTAGCTCAGTGGCTTAAGTGCCTGCCTGGCAAGCATGAGATCGTGAGTGCTATCCCCAGTGCTGCAAAAAAAAAAAAAAAAAAAAAAAAGAAAAGAAAACATACTGTGTATTCTGTAGCTAACATTTCCAATTTATTTGTGTTTTGTGAATCTGATTTGTTTTGTTGTTGTGGCTATTTTTTCCTTTAAATTTTCTTGGAATGGTTTGATTTTTGAGCCCATGTTCCTTAGAATTTTATCTCTAGAAGTTTTTTAAGACCTGGTTTTAAAGTTTCATTTCTCCAGACAGAATATGTGTTTGCTTTTGTCTAACTATTGATGTTATCAAACTTGCATCATGAAATTTTTCATCTTGAGTATAATAAAGGAAGAATCATTATATAGGCATTGTGCACCTTATTCCTAAATCAGGTTGTCATAGTTACTTTCTCCTTGCTGGGACCAGAAACCTGACACCCGCAAGTTAAAGAAATAGTTTATTTTGGCTCAAAGTTTGTAGAGATTTCTGTCCATAGTCAGCTGGTAAAGTGGCATAGCAGAGGAACATGGCACAGGAGCAAGAGCTCATGGCAAAGCATGCAGGAAGCAGAAGGACATTAAGAGAGGAGAAAGGATGTAGTTACACAACCTTCCAGTCCATGCCCACAGTCGCTCACCTGTTCCCGTTAGACTTCACCTCCCAACATTACACCCAACTATAAACCCATCTGTAGACTAATCCAATACTACATACCCATGATCTAGTGTCACACACCCATGACCCAGTCATCTCCCAAAAGCTCCACCTATGAGTACATAAGCCTTAGGAGGAATATCTAGATACAAGCTATAACACAGGTAGAGTGCATATTATGACTAGAAATGGACAGAAGACACACTTGCTTGTTTCACTCGGAGACAAGGCTGAGGCAGGCAAATACCATAAATCTCTAGTCTAGCTCTGTGGAACAAAGTTTCTTTTGAGTTCACCTAATAATTACATTGGCTCTGCAAGTTCTTGGCTGTATACCAGGGTTTTGTATTTCACATGTTTCACACTTGCCTGTGCACACACGCTCTTGTTCCCAGTTTGGACCTTAGGCTCATCTCCTGCCCATCGCAAGCATAAATCATTGCTTCTTTGTACGAGGACATCCACCATATTACCTGAAGTGGAAAGCTCTATTTTTTTTTTAATTCAACTGCATACTACTCTTTCTGGATGTTGCAGCAGAAAGAACACGAAAAAACTGAATTCCAATTTCTATTCACATATATATATGAATTTAGAATAAAAAATAAGCATGAAATAGTTGAGAAAAGATTACATGAAAGAAATGGTCAGTAGAACCAATACGAACTGAGAGTCTTATAACAAAGTTGAATCCAGTGACTAAAATGCGATTAGAAAAAAAAATCATGAAGAATTAAGTAAAAAGAAATGGTTTCTACCTGTGATAAAACTGATTTGTTATTGTCAACAAGTCACTTCGCTTCTCAGTACTTCATTGTGCTCCTTTGCAAAATAAAAATAATGTCTTTTTGACATTAGTTGTTATTAACAAACACATGTAAACATGTGAACTTATCTTGGAAATTATAGTGCAACATACATTTGCATAGTTTAAGGAGATATTTAAATAATTATGCACCTTTTAAAGTTATTCTTACATACTTTAAAGGAAATAATTTCAGAGTCAAAGTTAATTCACTATTAATTTATTCAATCAAACATTAATTGATCCTTTCCTCTATTCTACATAT
>RJWT010019440.1:0-18399 GCA_004365215.1 Cuniculus paca
ATGACTAATATCCAGAGCATATAAAGAATTGAAAAATGTCAAACTCCCTCAAATTTAAAAACTCAATTCAAAAATGGGCATCTGAGATGAATAACTTCTCAGATGAAGGCGTAGAGATGGCAAATAAATACATGAAAAAGTCTTCAATATCACTGGTCATTTGAGAGGTGCAAATTAGGATGGTGTTTTTAATGGCCCATAAAAATATTGTTTGCTGTTTCTTTACTTAAAGGGAATGTTTATTAAAATCCACAGCCTACTGAATTTGGAACACTTAGCAAGACCCTGTCTTACCGTGGCTCTCTAACTAAGGAAGCATCTTTTCAGCATGGCCCTGAATGCAGTCTTATTCAAAATAAGTATGACTGATTATTCTAATTCATTTACAATTGTATTTGACTGTTAAAACTTACTTGTGCTTTTAAACATGTGCCATTGGCAATGTATTCAAATAATTGGAAATGTAAATGAAAATGTGTTATCTGGAATCACTAAGGCAAGTATCAGTGTGGACTTTGGAATTGGAAAGAACTGCATTTATATCCTAACTTTACCACTAATAAAGAGTGAAATTTCTATAATTTCTCTGATCATCTTCTCATATGTAAACTGAAGATAACAAAGCTTGTTCCCTGGAGGAGTGAAAGAACAAATGAAATTATGTTTATGAATGTCTGGCACATTCTAGGCACTCCAAACATGGTAGTAATTACTGTTCTGTCTCTTGCCAGCTTTGCCTTTCTTCATGCCTTGCCAACATGTACAAAGTCTTTGCCAGCATTTACCATACACCATTTTCTTTGAACCAACTCTCACACTCCTAGGAGAGACATGGAATGCAAAGTGGGTGAAGTCAACAACTTCTTTGACATTTACTGGGATTTAACACTTGCATCTCCTTGTGTCAGAAATCCTGATGTTTGGAGAATACTGATTGCTTAACTGAAAAGAGAGCCACTTCCAACAAGGTCAGAAAGAAAAGTGACTTTTAAGGGACCTCTTTTTCTAACTGGATAATTACCAGCAATTCTTACCTGCTGAAGTGTTAAACAGAAAGGTGAGCCATTTAAGGTCAACAGGGCTCAATTCCAAAGAAAAATAGAAAACTAAATTTCCTTCTTTAAGAAAAACTTTTAAGAGGAAACAAAATACAGCTTTGTTTCTGCTTTACTAAATGCAAGCTAATGTAATAGGAGCCTGACTCCAGCCCCATGATTTTCTGTTTTGTTCACAGGGGAGTTGAGGGACAGCCGAATTCATGTATCCCCATGGGCATACTTTTATACTTAACACAGAAACAACTAACATCAGTGAAATAAATAAAATGAAAAATAAATCTAGGATGCCAATCTATTTCTATACTTAAATTCAGTTACCACTTGAGTGTGTAAATGTATTTGTGTATATACATAACTGACCACATCATTTCAAAGAATTTTAAAAAATAATGCTTTTTTAGTAATAATGCTTTTTAAGTAATTTTTACACAGGCACTTAATTTAACTGTTTAATTATATGAAAATACACTATCAAAGACATTACAAATAGCTTTTTCTACCTAAACTCAGAGACTCTAAGGCATAAAAAGTAAGTTTTTAAAGTATAAAAAATTTAGCTCTAGCCTTCTGACTGGAACCACCATCTTCCAATAATTTGCCAAAATGACCAACACAAAGGGAAAGAGGAGGGGTATTTGTTCTCTGGGCCTTTTAGAAAACATGGGGTTGTCCCTTTGGACACGTACATGCGAATCTACAAAAAGGGTGATATTGTAGACATCAAGGGAATGGGCACTGTGCAAAAAGGAATGCCACACAAGTGTTACCATGGCAAAACAGGAAGAGTCTACAATGTTACCCAGCATGCTGTTGGCATCATTGTAAACAAGCAAGTTAAGGGCAAGATACTTGCCAAGAGGATTAATGTGCATATTGAGTATATTAAACACTCAAAGAGTAGTGATAGCTTCCTGAAATGTGTCAAGAAAAATGATCATAACAAGAAGGAAGCCAAAGAGGAAGGTACCTGGGTTCAGCTAAAGCGCCAACCTGCCCTGCCCAGAGAAGCACACTTTGTGAGAACCAATGGGAAGGAGCCTGAGTTATTGGAACTTATTCCCTATGAATTCACGGCCTAAGCTGGGGATGGAGCTCTCCATTCAGTACCTAATTGGTGGCTAAGTGTTCTAGGCACTACTTAAAAATAAAAAATCATCCTGTGCTGTAAGGATGGTTTTCTTAAATGAACAGGTGTGGTGCCTTTACCTCAGAAACAAATATTTGGAGCAGATATTCATTCTACCTAGTTAATTGTGTCAGGTCTTTACTCTTGAGTGTTTTTCTTGCTGAAAGATACAGGTGACATATTGTGTAGGTGTATACCTAAATGGCTAAATATTGATGAAATATTTATATTGACTTGAAGATTCTGTAAATCACCATGGGGAAAAGATGTATCAAAATAAAAAAAAGATGTATCAAAATAAAATGGAAGTCACTTCAGTTAAATAAATTGTTTATAGCACCAAAAAAAAATTTAACTCCAGAAAAGAATGCTTGTAATAAACACGTCTTCATTATAACTTACAATAGGGTTTGCTAGAGACAAATCTATGACTAATAATCACAATCATGTTTTAAGAATTTCATCACCCTGAATCCTGATCTATGTTACTCAGAAACTTCAGAATGGGACCCTATCCCTCCCACTGGGAAGATTCAATGAAGAAGAGGAAAGGTAAAGTTGTAATTTACCACATTTGCATTGCAAGAGAAGAAAATCATATATTCATCTCAGCAACTTCAGAAAAAGGTTTAATTCAGTATGCGTTCTTGACAAAAACCTAGTAAACTAAGTCATAAAAAAATTCATAACTGACAGAGCATCTGCAAAAGCCCCCTGTCAACATCATCCTTGAAAATTGAAAACATATCCCCCAATATCAGGGACAAACTAACATCTACTATTACATTCCTTCAGTACTTTACTGGCATTCTTTACCAGTACAGGAAAACCAGTGAAAGTCATAAAATAAGTACAGACTCAAAAGTAAGAAACAAAATGCTCTGTAGTGCAGACATTGTGGTTAAAATTATCAGAAGTCCAAAAAAGTTCATGAACACATTATTAGAATTAATAATAGTTTTTCAAATGCTGCATAAAAATAAAAATAATCAGTCTTTTACATCTCCTTCCACAACTTGGATTCGCTAACCATATTGAAAATATTTTTTAAAACACTTCTGTACAGATTGTTTTCCTTATCCTTATTTACTAAAAAATGAAGCAGAACAGCTATTGATACCAGCTTTATGCTGTATTATTGATTAAATAATCTAGAGAGAATATAAAATATAAGAGAAGATGTGCACAGGTTATATGCAAAGAGTACACAATTTTGTATGAGACTTGAGCACCCACAGATTTTGGTATGTACAGGGGTCCTCGAATCAATCCCTTTGAGCACTGAAGAACTGTATACATACACCCATACATACACCCATATACTAATACTCAAACAATATATTTATAGTATACATACACCCATATACTAATGCTTAAACAATATATTTATAATTTTTATGAAGATGTCACACAAACATATATAATTAATTTTTGTCACAAATTGTTCTGTATATTTTACATAGGTATTGCTTACATAAATTCACTGATATTCTTCTATTTGCATTCTTTTTCTTTTCAAATGTGGGCCTGACTATAAATGTTTAGTCAGGAATGGGGTAAGAGTGATGCTATGAAATTTAAAGACTAGGTCATAAAAAAGATAGCTTCTGCCAGACATTTCCTCACTGAGATCATTTGCTTTGAGGAAAGCCAGCCACTTCATTTAAAGACACTTAAGCATCTTTGGAAGAGACATTTATAAGCAGGAATAGAGAGGCCTCTTGTCAACGCCTAGTAGCAAGTTGCTTGGCAGTAAAGGAGCCAGTGTAGCCCCAACATCTTGACACCATTTCTAACCTTGTGCTGGAAATCCTAGCCAATCCTCTCCCATGTTCTTGACCCAAGATGAAACTGTGAAAGATAATAAAAGTTTATCATTGTCTTACTTCACTAAATTTTACAACAGAGCAATAGTTAATGCACATTGTGAGACCTCCCCCAAACACCTCTGTAAAGGTGGATATTACTGTGGTCACATTAAAGGTGAAATAAAACAGGTAGAAAGACTTCAATTAGAGGCCAGGGTTTAGTTCAGTGGCATAAGCGCCTGCCTGGCAAGCTGTTCAATCGCCAGTACCAAAAAGAAAAAGAAAGACCTCAACTAGAATGCTCAAGGTCACACAATAGAGATGGGTGACTGGGGGAGACAAGATGCAGACACAGTCAGTTCCAGAGATTGTACTTTCAACTCTGATAAGATACCACATTACATTTTACATCCAAACTCTCAACAGACTTTATATTTTACTCAGTCCCTTTTTGCACTAAATACCTGTCTTCCATAGACTTCACATGTCTAGATTGAATAAGGCTAAGTGGCTATCTGAATCTGAACCAGTTTCATCTGCGACTTCTCTTTCTTCTTTTTTGGATCTACCTTTACTGGCCTTCATTCTACACTCTTCGTTTTGAGAAGAAAATCTCTTCTTTTCCAAAATGAGATGCTTTTTCACCATATTAATTGCTGGAATAAATCTTTTAGTTAAATCTCAAGTTTAGAGTAGGTAGAGAAAAAATTTTTAAACCACCACATTTGAGAATTCTTTCTTTGTGACTTCTCATTTGACTGATAGTTTGCTTACATATAGAATTTTAGATGGAATATCACATTCTTCCTTATGTTTTGAATGGATTACATATAATCTTCTAACATGCAATGATTAATAATGACAGCTCTGATACTAATATAATTCATATTCCTTTTGAAATAATTGTTCTGTGTGAAGATCTTTTCAATGTTTTCTCTATTTGGGTGTTCTTAAATTTTAGAAGAAAATTTTAGATACTAGTTTTTGTTTATTGGCCACATTATTTTGAAATCTAAAGATTTATATCTTTTATTTTGTCTCAGATATCCCATCTTCTTTTCTTGCTATAGTCTGGATTTCCTAAACTTTATTATCCAGTCTTTTGCTGAATTGTTTTAACATATATGATGGTTAATTTCATGTGTCCACTTAGCTATGCCTTGGTACACAGGTATTTGATCAAAAACTAGCCTCAATACTGTGAAGGCATTTTTAGAAAAGATTAATATTTAAGTAAGCAGACCTTGTGTCAAGTAGATTACCCTCCTTAATGTAAGGGAATTTTCCAATCTTTTGAAGGTCTCCCTCCAAGAAAAGAGGAATTCTGTCTCCAGATTGTCTTTAGATTCAAGATACAGCATCAACTCTTTCCTGAGTGCCTAAACTGATATGCACACCTTTGGAATTTTGGTTTTGGATTTTCCATCTTCCACATATTATCCATTTCATTAAAATATCTCTCTTCTTCCATTCCATCTTCTTGGTCCTCCTTTATTTTTTGTTGTTCTTGATTTCACTATTTCTCTTTCAATATGGCTGTGGTACTTAGTTGTCCATTTGTATTGATGGAGGAAAAACAAAAGAAATATACAAGTTTGCAAAGTATGTAGTATTTCCATTTTGTCTCCAGTGGGACTTAGCTCAAAGAGCCTAGCGCACAGGTGCTTCTCTGAGGCATTCGGGTATCTAACACTGTGTTCCTTCCAACCATCCTTACTTTCCCACTGTACAACCCAGTGTAGTTCTTTAGGATGGGAAAGATAAGGAACCCTTGACTAATTTGTGTGCTTTTGCTTTTGCCCTCCTTACGCACCTTGGCTTTTGCAATTAGCAAGTTAAAAGCATTAATTTTAAGTTCTCTGATTGTACTAAAACATTTCTTTAGAGCAATGATGTCTCATAGACTATTTTGCATGTTAAGAGCCCCAGGGACATAAATAAAAGCAATATTGGGGAACATAGTACCAAAACTCTACATGGTTGCTAGCTCGAAGTATCATCCCAGTTATGGAACTCAGACATTTGAATAGTGATTGTCTACTACTTCACATGTTGCCACCAAGTTTTTCCAATGCTTCTTTTTAGAAGATTCCCATATTCCAAAATTTGTATGTTACATTTTAACCAGAATAGGAAGACTTTAAACTATATTTCTAACTGTTTTGTGTTACTGAAAATGCAAGAGCATCATCCAGTGGCAAAACTGTAACTGCAAAATTTTCAATTTGCATAAATTGGATACTATTTCAACATAGAGGGAGAAAATATTTTCCTGTTCTGTTTTCCTAATGAGATTTCCAGACAAAATTGTAGGAAACTTAAATGACTGCTTATTTTTCAGCTTCCTTTGAAACTTCCCAGACCCAGTGTTTCTAAAGTCCTCTGTATCTGATTTTTAAAGATTGATGTCAGAATGACTGACTTTGTTGTATGAATACAGAAAGTTGGATATAAATTAATTCTGGGAGTCAGGGCTATGAGGGAGTCAGGTCATTAAGAATTGTTATTTTTTTCTCCTGAAAACAGTATGATTCCTGCCCTTTAGGATACCCAAACATAAAGTCATTTTTAAAGCAATATGATTAGTTATAAGTCTTCTATTAAAGAATCTTTTCTTTTACTCTGGAAAGGATGTGTTATGTGGATTTTTAAAATTCTGTAGTATTGGGTTAATTATTGGTGTCTTATAGATTTGTCTTGGCATCTAATATAATTATAAGCAGTGTTTTATAAATTGTTCTCTAGTAGATCCTATTAGAAAATTTCAATTACCCTAGATGGCTCAGCTAGCAAGAGGAGTTTGAATTCATACTCCTCTCTTCCTCTATCACCTTGGTATGGTGGGACTGATGAGAGGAGTGTGATTTCAACTCCTCCTTTCCTCCATTGACTTGAGATGGTCCACTAGCAAGAGAAGTCTGAGATCCACTACTCCCTCCCTCCAATGATGGGACTCAGGGCCCAGAGTCTTGCTTGGATATCAGTGACACAGCACAAACCTAGCTAAGGTACACACAATGGACAAACAGAACAAGAGGTGTAGAAATATCTCATGTAACATTAGCAATACGGCCGGGCTTGGTGGAGCACACATGTAATCCCAGCATTCAGGAGACTGAGACAGGAGGATTGTTGCGAGTTCAAGACCAGCCTAGGCTACAAAGTGAGCTGAAGGCCAGCCTGAAGGGCATAGTGAGAGCCTGTCTCAAAAAGACAAGGGCCGGGGATCTAGCTCAATGGCATAAGCACCTGCCTGGCAAGTGTGAGGTTATGCATTTGATCCCCAGTGCCGAAAAAAAAAAAATTTAACAGGTTATCTCTAACCTTTTTTTTTTTGTTTTATTCTGCTTGTCCTCTTCCTCTCTTTTGTCAACTACCTCACTTGATTTTATGACACTTTCATGCAAGTAAACATTGTCTCTTCTCTTTCTGGTTCATTTCAAAACCCCTAGACCATCTCTGCCAATCCTTCTCTCCTGTGTCCTACAATTACCCAAAACCTGGACGGTCATTCTGTGCCCTCCAACCTTGCTGCTACTATATTTAACCTCATTCATCTCTGCATCCTACTATCTATCCTCTTGAACTTCCCACACACACAACAGTGTAAAATCACTCTAGTAGGTGGAAAATCATTGCATACAAGTTCTTGGTATAAGTTGGATTATATTACATTTCTGTAAACTTTCCTCCTACAGTTATAGCTATTAGGCTAATAGTTACCACAGTTTGTCAGTAATCAGGCTTTACTTGAGTCTGTTGTTATGCCAAGTGAACTACTTAAACTAGGCTGTCATACATGCTATAACCATTTTCCCCCCTGTGTGACAAGGTGATTGTAAGGGGTCATAACTATCACCATGGTCTATACCAAAGGAATGGGCCCTAAATCAAATTGATAGCAACTCCTCAGTCTTAATATATTGGGTAAGGTAGATTTTGGGGATAGACATAAAGGCCAAAAACCACCTACATCTAGAAGACAGTCAGAGAAAGAGTCATCTCCTAGATACCTCCTTGACATGAGTGCTAAGGTTATCTAACATAAGAAATCTACAAGCATCAACACAGAAAGCAAAATAAAATAGAAACTAGAAAATGACAAGACAAAGAAGCAAAATGTAATCCCAAATGCCCAGCTCACCCAGGACAAATCCAGAGCACAATAAGCTAGAGAAAATCAGAAGCCAACAAATGGAACTCTCTGACACAGTAGCAGTAGAAGAGAAAAAAACAAGTGGAAGAGGCCATAGATAATCTTTAAGGTAAAAAAGAAATGATTATCAAAATAAAAGATATTAAAGCAGATGCATATAAACAAGTAGAGGAGCTCAGGAAAATGATGGCAACCATGAATGCCAAACATAGACGAGAAATGGAATCAACGAAACAGATCCAAACAGAAATGCATGAAATTAGAAATTCCATTGAAAGTCTACTCAGCAGACTGGATGAAGGCTCAGATAGACTATCAGATCTAGAAAGCAAGAACATGATTAGCAACCAGGAAAAGAAATATATCTTAAAAATCACAATAAACCACCAAAAAATTAATCCATTAGCTACAGAACAAAGCAAAAAAGACCAAGTTAAGATTGACTGGGATCACTAAAAAAACTGGAGACAACACAAAAGCCATTAAAAACCTCCTTACAGTAAAAATGCCAGAAAACTTCCCAAACATGGATAAAGAATTTGACTTACAAATAAATGAAGACTATAGAACTCCAAATAGCCATGACCAAAATAAATTTACACCAAGGCATACAATAAGTAAGATTCAAGAAATTCAGTGCAAGAATAAAATATTAAAAGCAGCTCGAGAAAAGAAACATATCACCTATAAAGGAAAGCCCATCAGAATCACAGGAGACTTCTCAACACAAACCCTCAAATCTAGGAGAGCTTGGAGTGAAGCATTCCAATCTCTAAAGGGAAACAATCTTCAAACCAGATTGATGTACTCCACAAAACTGTCTTTCAAAAGTGGTGGAGAAAAAAGACACTTCCATGACAAAAAACAACTGAAGAAATTTATGACCACCAAACCAGCTCTATAGAATGCTCTGAAGGATATATTAGAAAAAGATAGCATGGACCACAAACACATAAACACCAACAGAAAGAAGTCATGCAGGCAGGGCAGGGCAAGCAATTAAACAGAGGAAAAAGACGGGGAACAAACAACAGAAAAACAACATGAAAAAGAGAAGTCAATACATGTCGATTATAACCATCAATATAAATGGTCGCTACTCACCAAACAAAAGAAACAGACTGGCAGAATGCATCAAGAAGCAAGATCAAACAATATGCTGCATTCAAGAAATACATTTATCCCAAACAGAAATTCAGAGACAAAAAATCAAAGGATGAAAACAATTTTCCATGCCACAGGAAACCAGAAAAAGACAGGGATAGCTACTCTATTTGCAGATAATGCAAACTTTAAGCCAAAACTGACCAAAAGAGACAAAGAAAGTCACTACATGCTTGTTAAGGGAAAATTCCAAGAAGAAGAGAAAATAATTATAAATATCTACGCACCAAACACAGGTTCACACAGCTACATAAAACAAATAGTAAAAGACATGGAAAACCAAATAAACACTAACAAAATTGTACCTGAGGTCCTTAATACCCCATTCTCACAAATAGATCAATCAAGTACACAAAAATTCAACAAACAAATATTAGAATTAAACCAAACCTGTGAACAAATGGACTTGGTAGATGCCTACAGAGAGTTTCACCCCAAGACATTCAAATACACATTCTTCTCAGCTGCACATGAGACATTCTCCAAAATTGACCATATAGTAGCTGACAAAACATGTTCAGGTGAATGTAAAGGAATTAAAATCTACCATCCATACTATTTGATCACAGTGCAATGAAACTGAAAACCAATGACAAAGAAAATCACAAAACCTAAGTTAACATATAGAAATTAAACAACACCCTTCTGAAAGCCAATGGGTCATAGAGAAAATTAAAGATGAAATTAAACAGTATATGCAATTAAATAATAATGTCAATACAACATGTCAAAATGTATGGGACACAATGAAGGAAGTCTTAGGATGGAAATTTGTAATGATGAACTCACACATTAGGAGAACAGAATTACCTCAAATAAACAACCTAACGTTGCACCTCAAACTTCTAGAGAGAGAAGAACAAATCAAACTCAAAGCTCATATGAGGGAGGAAATCATAAAGATAAGAGCAGAAATTAATGCAATAGACTAAAACAACAATATAAAGACTCAATGAATTGTAAAATTGGTTCTTTGAAAAAATAAATAAAATCGATAAACCATTATCCAACCTCACCAAAAAGAGGCAAGAAAAAACACAAATTCAAGCAATTAGGAATGAAATAGGGGAAATCACAATGGATCCCAAGAAATCCAGATCATCAATTCCTACTATGAGAACCTGTATTCTAATAAGATAGAAAACACAGAAGAAATGGACAGATTCCTAGACACAATCAAATGCCAAAACTAAATCAAGAATGTATAAAAATTCTAAATAACCTGAGATCAGCCAATAAAATTGAATAGTTAATTAAAATTTACAACAAAGAAAAGACCAGGCCCTGATGGATTTACCATTGAAACCTACATGAAATTTAGAGAATTAATGCCACTCATGCTGAAACTCTTTAAGGAAATTGAAAGGGAAGCATCACTTCCAAAATTATTCCTTGAAGCAAGTATTATCCTAATTCTAAAACAAGAAAAGAACACAAACAAAAAAGAAAACTACAGGCCAATCTCTCTAAAGAACATAGATGCAAAAATTGTTAACAAGATACTGGCAAACAGAATGCAGCAAATCAATAGGATTACACTGCATAACCAAGTAGGATTCATCTTGGGGATGCAGGGATGGTTGGACATACACGAATCAATAAATGCAATGTACTATATTAACATAACAAAACGCAAAAATCACATGATCCTCTCGATAGATGCAGAAAAAGCATTTGACAAAGTCCAACATCCATTCATGATAAAAACCCTGAAGAAAATTGGAATAGATGGTCTTTACCTCAATTTTATAAAAGCCATCCATGACAAACCAACAGTTAACATCATATTAAATGGTCAAAAAATGAATGTTTTCACTCTAAATTAATCAGGAATAAGACAAGGATGTTCACTATCACCACTCCTATTCAATGTAGTTCTGAAAACATTAGTCAGAGCAATTGGAAAAGAAAAAAAATAAAAGGATTTAAGATAGAAAAGGAAGGAGTTAAATTACCATTATTTGCAGATGACGTGATACTCTATATAGAAGAATCCACAGCTCCACCAAAAGACCTGTAGATTTAATATCAAAATTCAGCAGTGTAGCAGGATACAAACTCAACACTCAAAAACCTTGTGTGCATTCCTGTATACAAGCAACAACCTCACAGAGAGAAAAGTTAGGGAAACAACACCCTTCACAATAGCGTTTAAAAAAATTAAATACTTAAGAATCAATCTAGCAAAGGATGTAAAAGATTTGTACAGTGGAAATTAAAGTACTTTAAAAAGTTTACCAAAGATGCCATCAGAAGGTGGAAAGCTATCCCTTGCTCTTGAACAGGGATAACCAACATAGTGAAAATGGCCACATTCCCAAAACTTTTATACAGATTTCACGCAATCCCAATCAAAATACCATTAGCATACCTCACAGATCTAGAGAAAGCATTCCTAAAATTCATTTGAAACCAGAAGAGACCTAAAATGACAAAAGCAATTATGGGCAACAAACACAAGTCAGGGGGTATCAAAATCCCAGACCTGAAATTATACTACAAAGTTATTGCGATATAGTCAGCGTGGTACTGGGGAAAAAATAGGCCTGAGGATCAGAGGAACAGAATAAAAGATGAAGAAACAATTACAAACACTCAGCCACCTTATCTTTGACAAAGGAGCCAAGTATGTTAGCTGGAAGAAAGATAGTTTCTTTAATAAATGGTGATGTCAAAACTGGCTCTCCACATGCCAAAGACTTAAACTAGACCCATTTCTATCACCATGCACTAAACTAAAGTTAAAATGGATCAATGATTTAAATATTAAAATAGAAACACTAAATTTACTGGAAGAGATGATAGGTAAAAATCTCAAAAACATAGGTGTAGGCAGAGACTTCAAGAACAAAACACAGACTGCAAAGAATCAACAAAAGGGATCTCACTTTATTAGAAAGACTTTGCATAACAAAAGAAATCATCAACAGAGTTAAAATGCAGCCCACACAGTGGGAAAAAATTATAGCCAGTTGTTCCTCAGACAGAGGACTTATATCTAGAACATACAAAGAATTGAAAAAAAATCAGGCCCCCCTCAAATTCAAAGACCCAGTTCAAAAATGGGCATCTGAGATGAATACACACTTCTCAGATGAAGAAATACAAATGACAAATAAATACATGAAAAAAATGTTCAACATTCTTTGTCATTTGAGAAATGCAAATTAAAACAACACTGAGATTCTGTCTCATCCTAAAAAGAATAGCTATCACCAAAAAATCAACTGATAACAAATACTAGAGAGGCTGTGGGGAAAAAGAGGCACTTCTTCACTGTTGGTGGGAATGTAGACTGGTGCAACCACTGTGGAAGTCAGAGTGGAGATTCCTTAGAAAAACTCGGATTAGAGCTCCCATTTGACTCAGCTATTCCCCTTCTGGTTACAATCCCAGGAGAATTAAAAACATCGTACCACAGTGATATATGGTCACCCATGTTTATAGCACCACAATTTTTAATAGCTAAATCTTGGAAACAACCCAAATGCCCGTTAACCAAGGAATGAATAAAAAAGATATGGAGGTTTTTTTCCTTATGTAATGGAGTACTACTCAACCATAAAGAAGTATAATCTTGAGACTTTTATAGGTAAATGAATGCAACTCAAGATCATACTCATAAGTGAAATAAATGAGACCCATATGTGTAAACATCATATTGACTCACTAGTGTAAGAAACTAAATGAGTGAATGGGGTCCAAAATGTGCAATAGAGATTGTGAATTAGGAAGAAACTTCAAAAGAAAAGACAAACTGTGATAGGGGAAAGGGGAAAGGAAGGAAGTGAAAAAGAAAAAACTGTATTTACACACAAAATAGTTAAGATAGTTATATAGCTAGTTTCTCTTAGTTCATTGAACTGATGTTTGTGCTTATATTGCTTGGACAAGATATCATGTCTATATCTTGTATTGTGAATGACTATTATGAAGACAACCATACAAACTGTATTGATTAATTATTGTAACTCTCCCACTAACTTGTTTTGAAACTGTCTCATAATAATTTTTATTTTTTCTCTTTAAAATAAAAAAAGAAAATTCCACTGAGCCTAGAAATTATAATACACTAAAAAAAAAAACACCAGGTCTCTAAAGGATATATACTTCCTTCCAAAATTTCCATTGCCTCACTGTAATCTAATAGTAGTGTCACATAAACATTCTGACTTACAAGAAAAATACATGAACTAAACCAACTGCAACTCATGAAATTATCTAGGCTCACCATCAGTCCAATTGACTAGAAACATTTAAAGTCAGTATTACTATGTCACTAACTTGATAGAAATTTAAGGGCTAGAAACAAAAGACTTTTGGCCAAGGTGGTATTTCTTTGAGACATGTCCTCTAGCTTCCCTTAGTAACTTGGGTTTAGCATAAAAGTAGTCAGGATTACTGGGCTATGAGTAAGGGTGAGGAGCACAGACAATAGCTCACATGTCTGGTCTGACCATTCAATTAGTATAAAGATGCTTAAAAATGAAACATATGTACTATTGGTAATTTTGTATGTTCCAAAGTTTATAATTGGGGTAAAATAAAGTTTATATATAGTTAGAGAATTCAGAGCAACATTTGGGAAGAAGCAACATTAGTCTCTCGTTGATGGTCACCTCTATAACTATTCTCTGATATTTGGTCCAAGAATTAATAATGTTCACTTTTGGATGAAAGCTTGTTTACAAACTTCATCTGTACTATTCCTTTTGTACAGTGTCATGATGTTGGTAAGATTCTGGGTAAATAAATTCATGATAGCATAGGAATCTCATCCTCTTCAACTGAGTTTTATGTAATCTTAGTCCCTTTTACTTGTTTTTTCATTGTCATTCTTTTGGAAAGCACTTGAGACATTTATTTGCACACAAAGAAATGACAAGCCAACTATGAAGCTGGTGCTCACACTTGTGACAGCCCACCTCTCATATGATTCTTATTACTGATGAAACCCTTGTGTCATACCCAGTTACTGCAATGACAGTTTTTTCTTCTGTAGACTTTCAGAATTTGGGCCAGAATGTTTAACAGTGCATATCGTGGGGAGAACAATAAGATCTTTCCTTGCTAGTTTCCAATCAAGGAGGAAAAGGAACATTAAATACTTGTGAACTTCAGTTGATTACAAAATCACTAGAAATATAATAGGGCTCAAATCTACCGCTATGCTCCCTGTGCATTAATTTGGTGCCAAATAGGCATACATACTCAACAAAATGGAGAGAGAGTAAGAGGGACTCAGCATTTCACATATTGTGTTCCATCTCTGTCTCTGGCTTCACTTCTTCTTGTGACATTACTTTTGTCACTAACTTGACATTTTTCCATTTCTGTAAGGAATATTTTGACTCAAATGTTTTGTTACTTCATTTGTAAATCTCCCTGAAAGACAGTTATTTTCTACACTGACCACATTTTATTGAGCAGTTTTCTTGAAAATTCTATTCCTTACTTCTCCAAGTTCAGGGGATTTAGTTGGTGCCATAAATGGGAAGTAACAAACATATTATTAAATCTGTTGTACCCCATTATAAATTCATGAGTAATTTCTTTTGCATAAATAATCACAAGTACCATTTAACATTTTTACTCCTTTGTTCACCTTCATGTAGATTATTTCATTAGCATGTACTTCAAACCAGAACCTTTTAAGGATTAATTTAGAAAATGAAACCCTCTGGGAGAAATTAAATTATAATTTTAAAAAGACAATGGTACTATATGTTGTCATATCTCCTTCTTAAATAGTTGAAGAAGTATTCCTATTGGTCACTTTAGTAATACCCATTGATTTCTTAGCTTTAAATATTTACTGAGATCCTGTGTGTTATGCATTGTCTTAAGAATTATGTAAATTTATCACTCTCCAATTGTTGAGCAATTAGATGAGAGGTTCAAAATTTTAGAATCAATGTTATACAAAATAAATAAAATAAAGGAGTTTTGGATAAAAATTATAAGATGAATGTTAAAGTAACTGATGAGGCTTACTGTATTGAAGTAAATAATTTCATTAACAATATTCTAATACAAGTATTGGTCTTAATGGAAATTTTTTTCTCCAGAGTTGACATTCTTCCAAGTTTGAAATTACTGGGACCACCTAATGAAAATCAGAATCCTCCTGTACCTTTCTTGGAAACCTGATGAAGTACAGACTTTGATGAAATGTCTTTGGCAATGTCAGTGACAGGCAATTTTTCAAGTTGAATTGGAGATGAGTCAAATTAAAAATAAATATATCTTTTCTGCCAAGACACTCAAGCCAAACTACCCATTTCCATGTGGGAACAATGAGTAGGCACAGTAGATTTAACTTTTAAAAAATGTTAATTGAACTGACATTACAGAAGACCTTACTAGCTATGCCTTGTTATGAAAAATATATTTGAGGGTACCAAAAATATGGCAATAAGAAAATGCTTTTAAAAATGCCCATTTCCTTCTTCTATAGTACCACATTCAGTTACAGGGACATAATGATAGTGCTTTTATAGCTGGATGATACCCAATTTTAGTGAATCTTAGTTAATATTTCTGCGTTTGTGGTCAAATATGCTGGCCATTTGCAACAGAACTTCACTAAAATTGTTCAGTGAGTGCATGAACAATAGCTTCCTAAATTGAAGACTTTATTAAAGATGTCAGTTAATGTTAAATGTCAACTTGACTGGATTAAGAGACGCCTAGAGGGGCAGTTGGATCATATCATTCCCTCACTGTCAATGAGAGATTTAAAATTTTAGAATCAATAGTATAAAAAATAAATAAAATAAATAAAGAAGTTAATGCTCTTAGCTGAATGTACTGTTAGGAGGTATGGCCCAGTTGGAGGAAAAGGGTCACTGGAGGCATGCCTTTGGAAAGTGGATCTCTCACTGGTATTCTTCCTGTCTGCTCTGTCTCTTGGCAGCCACGGATTAAGCAATTTGCTCCACCTTGCCCTTCTACCATGTGGTGTCTTTCTTGGAGCCAAGCAATCTCTGAAGCTTCTTCTCCTTTAAGTAGTGGGTAGTGAGTATTTGGTGCAGAAACTGGAGGGTTGACTGGTACATTAATAATTTTCAATTCTGTTTCAATTACTTTCCTGATTACCTACATTAAAGTGTCTCATAAACACAGTGGTAGAATTAAAACCTAAGCTGAAATCTGAAAAATAATTGAAAGATGCAAAGGAAAATAAAATGGTAGCTAAACAAAGGCAATGATATGTCTAAAATAATTGAAATTGAACACATTATACCAATAAATTGAGGTCAGTTCAATAGTGCTGGATGACAGAATTAAAAATACAAAAGTATGACCATGGATATAACTGAGCATTAAGTAAGGGGTAGACAGTAGAGAGATTTATATACCAAGTTAGCCAAGTTTGAACTTCATCTTTATACTAAGTTTGAACTTCATCTTTATGCTAAGTTTGGATTTCATCTTTTTAATCATTACTTTTCTTTTTAAGTGACATAATCAGACTCATTTTTTAAATGATTATCCTGGACGCTAAATGGAAAATGTATGAAAGGTGGAAATGGTAGATGGTAGTGTTGGAGTGATAACCAGGAAAATAGAAATGAAGATAGCTGAACTACTGTAAAAATGTTAATATCCTCACAATTTTTTTCTACCCAATGACGATGGATGACTGGAATCTAACAACATGGGAGTGACCAAGCAGACCACCCCAATGCCCTACAGAGTAGTGAAGCAGTGACTTAGAGGAAACCTGGGTCCTTGAAGCAATCCTCCCACCAGGTTACAACATTTCCTTTGGACTGTTATGCAACATTAAAAAATATTCTTGTTCTTTATGTGATTTTTTAGAGTCTATTTGTTATATTATCCTACTTTCACCCTTACAAATACATGTGATTTCCTTATTTGTCATTGCAAATATAATGCTCCAGAAAAAAAAACCTGTGCAATAAAAGAGGCAGAGAACATTCAAGGAATGGGCAGCAGAAAATCAACTAAAGATGTTGAGCTATAGTAGGAGATGAAAGAAAAGTCTAAAAGTGATTTATCTAACAAGAATAAAGGAAACTTTGGATGAGGCAATGGTATATCAGCATTTTATTTTCAGACATAGGTAATTTTTGGATTAAAAGGAGTTCTAATAATATACCATAGGCTTTATTACATAATAGAACATTTACTGAACTTTTAATATACCTGGAGAACTTCTGCTTTTAATCATGATTTGGCTTTAGACTTACCTTTCTGCTATAAACAACTAAAAGACTGAATGAAGTAACATTGAAATTATTTCTGGTATGGACAACAGGCAATGCAAAACTGATTCTTAAGAAAAATGGGCCAAGAGATATGAATTTTACATTTGCCCTACCTTTCTTACTGGAGGAAGTTTCATGACCTTAGTGAAAGTTGTTGCTGCCTAAGTGTAGTCAACACTAAGTGAGCTCAAGAGAAAGACAGAAGAGATAGATTTTGACACACACTTGTGAGATTAAGGTACCAAAGAGGGCTGTATAGGGAAGGGGGCAGGAGTCAATGTGGCTGCAGAAAACCCTTCTGGATGAGTAATAGAGAGCAGCTGCATTGAGGGCAATATTTAATGTTTCCTACTGTGGATGGATAAATAGACTTACAATAAAATATTCAAAAATAACTACTTTGGTTAAATGGGTCTACATTCCTATAAGCTTTGTGTACTTGAAGTACTGCCTAATTTAAGATGTAAAAATCAGTATAGCTTTCTGTTTTGGACCATGACAGAGTAACAACCACCAGAATTAATCTCATGCTAGAAACAATTAGAAACTGTACAAAATATATGAATCAATTGCTTTCAAAATTTGGATAACAGGCAGCAATGGGTTGTGGTAGTGTGAATGAGAGAAGAAAAACAAGATGAGATCCACACTTGCTCCAATTTTCTGTCTAGAGGCACTTTTTTTGCCACAGATTGGGGGCAGTGAGGGGGACAAGCTGAGCATGGTGACCTGACTAAACCAGGAGATGAAGATCACAGTTCAGGAAGAGGAGCTATGAGTAATGATAGAAAGTGTAAGCCGGGCGTGGTGGCTCACGCCTGTAATCCCAGCACTCGGGAGGCTGAGACAGGCG
>RJWT010019441.1:0-18405 GCA_004365215.1 Cuniculus paca
TGATGGTGGAGTACTGGATTAAGCTATCTGCATTTACATTTTATGTTATGTTATTTTTGTGGCACCAGGCATCGAACTCATGACCTCATGCTTGCCAGGCAGGCCCTTAGACCACTGAGCTAAATCCCTGGCCCTTGTCTTTTTGAGACAGGGTGGGTCTTGCTATGCCATTCAGACTGGCCTTGAGCTGACTTTGTAGCCCAGGCTGATCTCAAACTCGCAATGATTCTCCTGTCTTGGCTTTCCAAGTGCTGGGATTACAGGCCTGCACCACCAGGCCAGGCTGCATTTTCATTTTAATAACACGAAATGTGGGTTTAGTTACTACGCATGGCATCAAACCTAAGGCCATGCACAAGAAAACAGAAAACTAAATGAGTGACCTTGGGCTAGTTAAATTCCTCAGATTTCACTGACTTTTTTAGGAGTTAATATAATAGTCATTTTGATTTTGGAAAGTGATCATTAGATCAGTGACTAAGATGATTATTGAACCCTTTCAGTAGGGAGCCTATAAAATATTAATATTTTGTCTCCTTAGTGTGTCCTTCTGTGCTGAACATGCCCGTAGGAATGCCCTAGCACTTCATGCTCAAATGAAGAAGACCAGCCCAGGGCCTATGGGTGAAACACTGTTGTGCCAGCTGAGTTCATATGCTAAGACGGAGGTGGGATCTCAGACTCCAGAAAGTGTCCGTAGTGAAGCCAGTCGAATACTGGGTAAGGATGGATCTTTTCTAGAATTAAAAAAAAAAGACTAATAAAGAACTTGTTTTGGTCCAGTCCTGTGCCTTGAACATATCTGGCAATATTGTTAATTCATTGGGAATTTGGTGAGAATTCTAAGCTCAGTTCTTTGGAATTTGAAATAGAATTTGCTTAAGTTTACTCTCCTGAGCTGGTGACTTTTTCTGTATTAAAGTTTTTAAGTTTAAGATTTGGGTTGATCTGTTAAGTAACTTAGCTGTGTAGTGGAGTTACAGAGGTGGGAAGTTTTAATAGCTGCTCTCCCTTCCTTGCCTCAGATGAAGACAGCTGGAGTGATGGGGACCAGGAACCCATTACTGTGGATCAGACATGGAGAGGTGACCCTGACAGTGAAGCTGATAGCATAGACAGTGATCAAGAAGATCCCTTGAAGTAAGTCGTAACTCCACATAAAGCTTTTGCATATTTTATGTAGTTAGTGTGTGGTATGTGGTATGATATGTAGAGTATTAACTAAAGTAGGTTGAAGGTAGTTTAGGTATTTGTGATATAACAGTTTCTGTATATTTAAAGTGTCAGGGTTCATCATGCTGTTTCTCTTGAAGGCAAGATTTTATTCCTTTTTTTTGTACTGGGATTGAACCTAGGGCCTTCACCCTGAGCTGCGTACCCAGACCCTCCTCTTTAAAATTGAGACGGGGTTTTGCTGAGTCCATAAGTTGCCCAGGCCAGCTTCAAACTTGCCATTTTCCTGCCTCAGTGTCCCAGAGTGCTGGGATTACAGGTGGGCAGCATCATGTTTTTTTTTTTTTGATAGAAGTCTTGTAACTTTGAAAAAATGTTTGAACATCAAATCTTAGGCATGAAAAAGTATAAGGGAGAAAAGCGAGATTTTTTTTTTGGATGTGAGAGTGGAGGTGAGTTGAGAAATACTTAGCCTGGTTAGAGTTGAGCAAATGGATGTGAATGGGTGCTTGTTCTAAACCTCAGAAATAGTGAGGTGCTAGAGTAGCTACTTATTTTAGGAAATGTTGTGTTTACGGTTTTCAAAGAAAAGTAAAAAGGTGTTCAACAGTTTGCTTTGCTTTCCTGCTTAAGGGGAAACCAAAGCCTGGGCACATGGCACATGCTGGCAGGCTGAGGCAGGATTGTAGGTTTGTGCCCAGCCTGGGCAATTTGTTAAGACCCTATCTCCAGTAAAAGGCTGAGGATATAGTTTGGGTTTTTATTTTGGGGGAAGGGAAGAAGGAGAAACCAATTTGGAAATCAAGATGTGAGTAATTATCTTAATTATATCCCCCCCCTCCCCAGCACTGGGGATTGAACTCATGACCTTGCGCTTGCCAGGCAGGTGCTTAGGCCGCTAAGCTAAATCCCTGGCCCTTGTCTTTTTGAGACAGGGTCTCGCTATGCTGTTCAGGCTGGCCTTGAGCTGACTTTGTAGCCCGGGCTGGTCTCGAACTCACAACAATCCTCCTGTCTCAGCCTCCTGAGTGCTGGGATTACAGGCCTGCACCACCAGGTCTGGCTCTTTTTTTTTTTTTTTTTTTTTTTTGTCTTTGAAACAGGGTCTCACTATGCAGTTTAGGCTGACCTTGAACTTTGTAGCCCATGCTGGTTGCAAACTTGAAACAGTCCTCCTGCCTCAGCCTCCTGAGTGCTGGAATTACAGGTGTGTGCCACCATGCCTGGCTCTTAATTATAGCTTACTAAGATTGCCCTCTTTGCTAATCTGTGATCACCTTTGGAGATATAGAGGCATTAAAAAACACTGCTACTCCAGAGTCACATATTTTTGTGTTTCATGGCTTGACTTTAGCTCTTACTTTCTTTTAATTGCAGTACTGGAAGCTGAACCCAAGGCCTGGTGTGTGCTAGGCAAAACTTTGCTATTGAACTACATCTACAACTCTAAATTTTTTTCCATATTGCACCCCCCCTTCTTTCTTCTGCCTCTTAACACTTCCTGCTGTTGGTTTAGGCAGAAGTACCTTAGATAGTGGGGATGGGTTATGAATTTCTAGATTTGACTGATAGGCTTTTTTTTCTAAACATTTACTAGTCTTTGAACCCAGGGCTTCACACACACTGAGCTATATCACCAGCTCATTTCACTTTTTTTTGGCGGCACCAGGGATTGAACTCACAACCTTGCGCTTGGCAGGCAGGCGCTTAGGCCACTGAGCTAAATCCCTGCCCCATTTCACTTATTTTTGGGGGAAGACAAGGTATTTTTTTTTTTTAATTTTGAAAAGAATACAACCAAACAAAATAAAACAGTAAAGTCAATCAAAACAAAGCAATGAACATGGTACATGACTTTTAAACAGGGTAAAAAACAATCGATAAGGCTAACATAATGCCTCTTGTTATCTGCAGTATACCTGCCCATACCATCAGGGATAAGTAATATCAAACAAAATACAACAAACTAAAACAGTAGAAACAAAACAAAACAAAACAAACAAAGCAGAACAATATAAGCAATACAGAATTTCAAGATACTAGCAAAACAGCATTGGCTACCATAATATTTGTTATCTTCAGAATAGTTGCCTATGCGTTCAGACATATTACAATCAAACCGCAGAGAATAGCGTAAAATCAATCAAAGCAAACAAGGAAAGCCATACAGGGTTTCTAAACAAGATAATTAGACATCCTTGATGGCTACAATTATATATTTTGTTATCTTTAAAATAGCTGTCCATGCCATCAAGTCTAATAAAATCAAACAAATCAGAGTAATATGAAACTAATCAGAACAATAATTACAATCTGAATTTCAAATCATGATAATAGATTAATAGTGGTCATTTCCTTCCCTTTTTAGATAATTCCTCCCCTTTGACTTTCCCAATATGTATTGTGCATTTTGGATCCCACTAACACCTTTAGTTTGTTATGCTATGGAGGCAACACAAAATTCACCCTTGTGACTCTAGCCCATTACATCCATGAGTACTATTACCAGTTGCCTCTATCTACCTACAAGAACCTTGAGGTTATCTTCCTTTATAGCTGAGTAAGTTTCCACCACATAAAATCCCATGTCTTTCTTACCCATTCTGCAGTTAATGGGAAGGCTACCCCTATTTTTTTTTTTCATTTTTCTTTTTTGGCTTCCTGTCACATAGGGCATTGTTCTCTCTCCTTTGACTTTCAGACTATGAATTTTCTTTCTAGCTAAATGTGTTTCTTGCATAGAGTATAATGATGGATCCTGTCTCCTGATCCACTACGCTTCTGTTTCTTTCTACTAGTGCCTTAAGGCCCTCTTGCACTGTATTGTCTCTGTCATGCTATTTTCCTGCCATTGGCTCCCTATTTTTCCTCTCCATTCAATCGACTGGATCCACTTGATGGTCCCCCTCTGACATTGTTCCTGAGACTGTGGTCCTTTTTCTGTCTCTCTAAAATGTCCTTTAGTAATCTTTGTAGGATTGGTTTGGTGGTCATGAATTCCTTGAGTTGTTCTTAAGACAAGGTATGTTTATGTAGTCCAGTGAAGCCTTGAATTTGTAGCCCAGACTCTCAGTCATCCTACTTAAAGTCTCTGGAGAGCTGGGATTATAAGTATGTGCCAACAGTCAGGGGTTATATTTTTTGAGCAGAATGATTTTATTCATTTTACATGCTGAGTAATTTCAGTATGGTCAGCTATTCAGGAAGTATTAGTTTAGAAAGTATGTGTTTTGGCCAGGCATGGTGGTGGAAGTCTGGGGGAGGCTGAGGCAGGAGGATCGCTGTGAGTTTGAGGCCAGCCTGGGCTACAAAGTGAGTTTAAGGTCAGCCTAAACTGCATAGTAAGACCTTATCTCCAAAAAAAAAAAAAAGGACTTTTCTAGTAGGATACTCTTAAGTAATAACTTATAGTAAATACGCTCTATTTTCCCCCATTATGGCTCTAGGTGGCCAAAATTCTTGCTGTATTGTATATTTTGTAGAGTAACACATAAGCACCAAAGTCCAGTCTAATTTTTAAAGGCCCAGAAACTGACTTTGTTAGTAGTAATCTAGAGTAGATCAAATTCTATAGGATGCATTTATGCTAATCTAAAAGCAAGTGCTGTATATCAAATTATCAGTTAATCATAATGAGACAAATATTGAAAGAGACAAGGTAGTTGATGTCAGTCTCTAGTAGAAACAAAAGGACAAAGCCCTGTATATTCTTATCAGACAACTAAATATAAAACTTTCTTTTTCCCATTGAGATTGTCCTCCCAAAAATGTTGACTTAATGTGTTTTTAGGGATATAAATGTTTCTTTATATTAGCATGGTTATGTGTTAACTATTTTTATATTTAATACAGTAGTTTTATAGTACCGTATGTTCATTTAATGAAATCCTTTTCATTATGAATTTACATTTTTGGTACCATTCTTTTTTTATCATTAGGACCAGTTTTTGAATCATCTACTATTTAGTAGCTTTTATCTTCATTTGTATGTACAGAAATGGCACCTTTTCTATTATTTATTTCATTGGAGACTTACCTTAACTAGAATTTTTATTGGTACCCTTAAGCCCCTAATCCCCTATAAGCATGTATATTATTTCTCTCTAAGAAACCATTTACTTAATTGCCTTGCCCAGACTATAATTCAGTGGCAGAATGCTTGCCTAGCCTGTGTGAGGGGTTGGTTTTGAGCCCCAGCATTATAAAAAAAAAATTGTGATAAATATTCCACACTTGCTTTGGTAAAGATCAGTGTTGGATAATCTTTATTTTCAAAATAATGAAATAAAAAAAATGAAATTTGGGGAGAAAGCCTTGATGGATTGATTGATTGATTGTATTTTTGAGATAGGGTCTCCACAATGTAGCTGGAAAGTCAGCCGGCCTGCCTGCCTTCCCCCCTTTCTCTTTCTTTTCGTCTTTCTTAGACAGGATCTCACTATGTAGCCCAGGCCGGCCTCAAACTAGCAGTGATTTTCTCATTTCATGTTTTGACTTTTCTTAATTTCTGTATACTTATTTTTACTTCATGTTACTTTGTAGTTAAATACTTCCAATATGCAGGTAATAATGGCTCCTGCTTATTTGAAAAAATTTGGGCAGACTTGGTTTCAGTCCCAGTGAGTTAGTAGCTTTGTTTTTGTTTTTATTTTTATTTTTATTTTTGTTTTTTGAGAGAAGTCTCACTATGTAGTACAGGCTGGCCTTAAACTCTTGGCGATCCTCCTGTCTCAGCCTCCCAAGTGCTTGCCTTATAGGCGTGCACCACCATGACTGGCCCATAACAGTTAATTTTTCAAAGAAGGTAGAAAACTGAGTGTCATGGTGACTGTCTGCAATCCCAGCTACAGAGAGGCTGAGGCAGAACATAGTAAATTCCAGGCCAGTCTAGATAATTGATTAGATCCTGTCTCTAAGGGATAGGGATGCAGCTCAGTGATAGAGCACCCTTGGGTTCATTCTCCAGTACACAAAAATAAATAAAAAAGTGTAACTTTCAGGTTTAGTACCAATTTTTCCTTTTTTTTTTTTTTTTTTTTTTTTGGGACCGAGGATCGAACTCACGACCTTGTACTTACCAGGCAAGCGCTTGAACCACTGTGCTAAATCCCCGGCCTGGTTTAGTACTAATTTAGATATATAACTTGTGTGTTACTTTTAAAACAAGTAACACAAATATGAAACTTAAGATATATTTCTAGCTTTTTTTTTTTTTTTTGAGAGAGAGTTTCACTGTAGTTCAGGCTGGCCTCCTACTCAACAGTGATCCTTTTGCCTCAGCCTCTTGAGTGCTGGGAGTACAGGTGTGTTCCCCCTCTTCTGGCTCTATCTTCCTTATTTTGTTCATAGGATCAAGGACAAATTGAACCTAAAATTTTCGAACAACTTGAATGGTAAAATGCTGTATGAAAATGTTTTTATTCATTAAAGTGATTGTTTCTGTTTCCATTGACTGCTTGTTAAATAACAGCTGGGTCTGATATCTGTACTTTTATACTTTTCTGGATTGGTTTATTTTTGAGATGGTCTTGCTATGCAGTTCAGGCTGTTCTTGAACTCCTTTATGTAGCCCAGGCTGGCCTCAAACTCATGGTGATCTTTCTGCCTCAGCCTCCCAAATGTTGGGATTACAGGCATGTGCCAACCTCACCCAGCTACTGTTGTGCTTTTAAACCTGAGTTTTATTTTTGTGTTTTTTCTTTTTTTTTTTTGTACTAGGGATTGAACTTATGACCTTGTGCTTGCAAGGCAAGCGCTTTGCCGCTGAGCTATATCCCCTTATTTTTGTGTTTTCTTATGCTTTGCTCAATGTTTTTCTTTTCTTTTATTTTTTGAATCTTATTTTATTCTAGACATGCAGGCGTCTACACAGCAGAAGAAGTGGCCCTGATTATGCGTGAGAAGTTAATACGTTTGCAGTCTTTGTACATTGATCAGTTTAAACGACTTCAGCATCTGCTCAAGGAGAAGAAGCGCCGGTACTTACATAACCGCAAAGTGGAACATGAAGCTCTAGGCAAGTTTTATGCAGATGAACTGCGTTTTACTGCCAGAGATTTCTCTGCTAACTTTGGAGAAGCTTCTTTGATGGTTTGGTTGGCAAATTACATGTTGACTTTTGTGTCTGTCTAGGCAGCAGTCTCCTGACTGGCCCAGAGGGACTTTTAGCCAAAGAACGAGAGAATTTAAAGCGATTAAAATGTCTCCGGCGATACCGCCAGCGCTATGGAGTGGAAGCCTTACTCCACAGGCAACTGAAGGAACGCAGAATGCTGGCCACGGATGGTGGTGCCCAGCAGGTAATTGATTTGTGTACTCTTTAGGTATATATGCATTTTATTTACAAAATTATTAAATTGTTGAAACACTGTACTCAGTCCTGGCTGGAAATCTGACTCAGTGGGGCTTAAGCAAAAGCTGGAAGTCAAGAGACATGTTCTAGTCTCAGGCCCCTGATGACCAGCCTGTGCCTGCACAGATAGCTTAAGTTTTTTGGGTCTTGTATTTAAATTGGGGCGTTTGGGGATGGATTTCTAAATTTTTTGGTCCAGGTACTTATCACTTGAGATACAGGCATGACTGGGTGTAGTGGTGCGCACCTGTAATCCCAGGAAGGCTGAGGCACAAGGATTGCCATGTGTTTGAGGCTAGCCTAGGCCATATCGTTCAAGACCAACCTGAACTACTTCATAGTGAGACCTTATCTCAGAAAACCAAAAACAACAGTAAAACAAACAAAAGAACGGATGGGGCATAAGCTTAAGTTGTTTGAGAGTCTTCTTTTCTTTTTTTTTTTTTTGCGGCACCGGGGATTGAACTCACGACCTTGTGCTTGCCGGGCAGGCGCTTAGACCATTGAGCTAGATCCCCAGCCCTAGAGAGTCTTCGTTTCTGTTTCGAAGCTCCATATAAAGTTTCAGTTTTTAAAAGGTTCTGCTGCCAAAACACAAATGAGTTTGAAAACTGTGAAGCTGTACTTTAGTCCCTCATCCCTTAGGGATGTGTTCTAAGACCCCCAGTGGAGGTCACCCTGAAACTGCAGGTATTGGACCCTGTGTACACTTTTTTACTGTATGTTCAGGGTGTGAGCCAAAAATACAGCAAATGTCTAATTTTTAACAAAAGTGTATTACAGTGAAAGACGTGTTGTCATTAAATACCCCTCAAAATATTTCCACTGTTGGCTTCCTCTCTTACAACCCATTCGGGACTTCTGTCTCTCAGCAGCTGTTATTCCCCAACAAATTTTCCTACTCTTAAAAATTTTTCCTTTGAGCACACCCCATCATTACTGCTTTCTGAAGCAGTTGTAGAAATTTCCTTTTATATCTTTCGTTAAGCTGTTATAGTTAACTGGATGTCCTGAATTGAATCACAGTGTTTACTTTTCATGTCATTTTGACTTTGGGGAAGAGCCTACATGTCACAAGGTGCCAGATCTGGGTAAAGTGATGAAGGCACAAAATACTGTGTTTACAATGAGCCTGCCTTTCCCTTGGAGAAGGTACTTACCAGCCGTATTCACCATATTTTTAATCACTGCTCAGAAAGATGCTCACAAAAAGGGAGTTCTAGAACTGCTTCAGAAAGAGGCAAGAGGGCTGGGGATTTAGCTCAGTGGCATAAGTGCTTGCCTGGCAAGCGCAAGGTTGTGAGTTCAATCCCCGATACGAAAAAAAAAAAAGGCAAGAATGATGGATAAGCATGTTCAATGCAAGGGGAGTATTTTGAGTATTAATGGCAATCTGTGTTTTACTATAATAAGTTTATTTATTTTTTGGTACTGGAAATTGAACTCGGGACCTTGCACTTGGAAGGCAGGCACTGTGTGCCTTTGAGCTATATCACTGGCTCAATAAATTAAAAAAAATTTTTATTAGTATATGTTTGCAGTCCATAATAATAACTTTCATTGTAAATTGTAAAAATTTAAGCATCATTTTTATTTTGTTCACTTCTTACATATGCCTGTGATAGTTTTATACCTATGATAATGATAGTTTATAAATTTGGCAAAGTGATTAAATAATAATAAAATAGGATGAGTCCAACAATATAAAGTAACAAAAGTTGCTTAAAATTAGTTAATTCCTTTTATCTGTAGTTTTCCTTTTTTTTTTTTTTTTTTGGTGGTGGGGCGGCACTGGGGATTGAACTCATGACCTTGCGCTTGCCAGGCAGGTGCTTAGGCTGCTGAGCTAGATCCTCGGCCCTGGTATTTTTGAGACAGGGTCTCACTATGCCGTTCAGGCTGGCCTTGAGCTCACTTTGTAGCCTAGGCTGGTCTTGAACTCACAACGATCCGCCTGTCTCAGCCTCCCGAGTGCTGGGATTACAGGCGTGAGCCACCATGCCAGGCTTAGTTTTCCATTTTATATATATATATATATATATATATATATATTTTTTTTTTTTTTTTTTTTTTTTTTTTTTTTTTTGGTACCAGGGATTGAACTCATGACCTTGCTTGCTTTTGCCAGGCAGGCGCTTAATGCCACTGAGCTAAATCCCCAGCCCCCATTTAATATTTTTAGTCAAGATTGACTAAAAGCAAGTGAAACCTTAGCTAAGGGAAAGACTACAGTCATACACTTGTGTACAGGGAGAAATGTAGTTGGGATGAAAGTTGACTGTTCATATGTGAGGTTTTAAATTTTATTTTACTTTTTGCATAATATTGATGAATTGGTTTGTTAAATGTTAATTTTTCTCTAGCCTTTAAGGATGTACTTTTTGTTCTCATTACAGTTGATTTTATGTGCTTTCATGGGTTTATCTTATCTGTTTTCTCCATCTTAGGCCCATACCACTCGTTCCAGTCAGAGGTGCTTGGCCTTTGTGGATGATGTTCGTTGTTCCAATCAGTCTCTTCCAATGACCAGACACTGCCTCACCCGTATCTTTTTTAAACTGCTAGTTTAGGCTCTGTTTTGCTAGTTATACGAGGGCTAGTGGGAATCTGTGCACATTTGCTTAATTGAAGGTATTGGTTTTCCTTTGTCCCTGAATCAAGGCCAGCAATTTTCTGAAGTTGTTGGTTCCAAGCAGGAGCCTAAAGTGGTATCTTTCTATGGTCTGTTGGCCATTTCAGAACTTTAGAAGTGTAATGGTCAATTCATTAGAAAGAAACGACTAACTAAAAAGGTAAATTTTAAGCCAGGTGTGGTGATGCAAGTCTGTAATCACAGCACTTGGGAGGCTGAGGCATGAGGATGACTGAGTTCAAGGCCAGCCTATGCTACTTAGCAAGACCCTGTCAAAAAAAACCAAAAAAAACCAAAAAAACAAAAAAGGATTGCTGTAAGTAAGTTTGGGGCCAAGCTGAGCTGTGTAGAGTGTTGGGGGCCAGCCTGACTTCATGGCAAGACCTTTTCTCAAAATTAAATTTTACAGTTTTATTTAAAAAATGTAGAAATATCAAAACTTTTTTTTTTTTTTTTTCAGTCTTTGAGATAGGGTCTCACTATGCATGCAGTTCATGCTAGCCTTGAGCTCACTTGGTAGCCCAGGCTGGCCTAAAACTCGGCGATCCTCTTGCCTCAGCCTCCTGAGTGCTGGGATTACAGGCGTGTACCACCATGCTTGGCTTCAAAACTATAGATTAAAATTTGTTTCCTTATTTATTTAGAGTGAGATAAGCATTTTTCTACTATTTACCACTTGTCCACAGATAACATTTAATCTTAAGAGTTTCTAATTACTTTGCACAAACATTTTTTTAATTTTTATTTTTTAAACATCTTATATACTAAGGAGGATAATCCCTTACTAGACATTTATCACAACAATTAATAAATTGCTAAAATATTTAATAAACTGAATTAAATTAGTTTTTCTATCAAAAGACCAAGGTCTTCTAATTGGGCGTGGTGATACACACACCTAGAATCTTAGGACTTGGTAGGCAGAAGGAATGCTGAGAGTTTGGGGCCAGCGTGGGCTACATAGTGAGACTTTGTCTCAGAAAACTAAACAAAAACAATCAAAAATTAATGAAATGAGAAATAGAATTTCATTTAAAAAAGATCAAGCTTCTGTTTTTATACAGTAGTTTTTTTTTTTTTTTTTTGGTGTGGGAGACCGAACTTGCACTTGCCAGGCAGTTGCTTACACCACTGAGCTAAATCCCTGGCTCAAGGTTCTGTTTTTATAAAAGAAAAAAAAATTTTTTTGAGACAGACTCACATGTTGCCTAGGCTAGCCTCAGATCTTGGCCTCAAGTGATCTTCAGCCTCCTGAGTAGCTGGGCCTACAGGCATGTGCCACCATACATGGCTAAGAAAATTCACTTTAATTTCCAAATATTTGGTATCTCTTGCCAGGCAAATGAAATCCAGCAAAATTTATGTGTTTCATGTAACAGTGAACATTTTAACAAGTGCTTATAGTGTAAAAATAAATTTTTCACTGTCTGCGATAAGGATGTACTCTCAAGATCCAGTAAATACAAAAAGTGTTATAGTCTAATGGTAGATGTGGTCCTATAGGAGACTGTAGACATGACAGTTTAAAGGCAGTTTTTTTTTTTTTTTGGTACCGGGGATCGAACTTAGAACCTTGCGCTTGCCCGGCAGGCGCTTGTGCCACTAAGCTATATCCTCAGCCTCAATTTTTTTTTGTTTTATCTTTTCAAGATGGTCTCACTGCAGTTCTGGCTGGCCTCAAACTTGCAGTGATCCTGGTGCCTCAGTCTCCCAAGTGGTAGGATTACTTGCGAGTGCCACCACACCTGACTTAAGGCAAAATAATTGAAAGGAAAAAAAGGCATCCCATTTTTGGAAACAGTTTGTATTTTGAAATTTAAAACACAGGTTAGTGCACTGACGATACAATATGATAGTGTTAGAATGAAGTTGGTTGCAGCAGCATCCTTTTGTTTTGGTAGAGAAATCTCAATGATTTTTTTTTTGTTAATGGATTAACAGCACTAAAATTTTAACAGGTTTAAGGAATCTAGCGAGAAGTATCTTATGGATCTATTACAAAGCAATTTGAAAATACATTCTTTGATAAGGTAATGAAATCTCTGGGATTTTATTTTGAGAAGATTATGAAATGCAGACCAGTATTTTTAGTAGTCTAACCAGAGATAGCCTTAAGATGTTTAGCAGTACAGCTGCACGTAGTGGCACACACCTGTAATGCCCATTCAGGCTGAGGCAGGAGGATCATGAGTTCGAGGCCAGTCTGAACGGCATAACACAAACTTGTCTAAACCTCCCCCTCCAAAAAAAAGTTTAGAAATAGGGAATAGTGAAGTAAATTTTGGCAGATAAGTTGCTGTATTTTTAGGCATTAAACATTTGAAAATACACGAATGACAAGAATATGACAGTGACAAAAATGGGATACAAAATTTTTTTTTTGGATACGAACTTTTGGTAGACTACATTTAACTATGTGGAACTAAATACTGGGAAGGAATGTGACATTTATTTTTGCATGGTGAGGGTATGATACCTTTTTTTCACTCTACTTTTTATTTGAGCTGGCATTAATAAAAATCTGTTCATAGATACTGCATTAAGGACTTAGATATTTCTTAAAATGCTGTACTCTAGAATGTATTTTAAAAAAGCAGAGTTGGTGATAAAATGTATTTAAGAAGTGAAGGGAATTTTTTTTTATTTTATGCTCTTTTCCTTTCTATTCCATAGTTGCCTAAGTCACTTACCCTTCCTTAAGTCCTTACCCCAGAGAAAGATTCGACTGCCATTGGCGACCTGTTAACTCTTTACTCTGGCCTAATGGAGACAACACTGGACTGAAAGTGAAGGATCCAAACTAGTTGTAGGTCAACCATTCCCTTTTCATCTCTGTTGTCCCCATATGAAAGGAAAAGGGGGTGGAAGAGGATGGGGGAGGAGTTTTTAGGCTCTTGTGATATTAAATAAGAGGCTTTTGTAAAAGTCCTTTGAGTTCTACAAAAAAAGTTCTGTTTGAAAATTTAACTTAATGGAGTAAAGTTGTAAATGTTGATAATCTAATTATTATTGAGCTTCTTAAGAACATTATTTTTTTTTGGTACCGGGGATCGAACTCACGACCTTGTGCTTGCCAGGCAGGTGCTTATGCCGCTGAGGTAAATCCCCAGCTCCTTAAGCACATTATTTAGGTTTTCATAAACACATGTCAGATTATTCCATTAATGTTTATTCCGCATATTTTTGATCATTCAATAAATATTTACTTTGTACTACCTGCAACAAGTTCTCAAATGGTGCCGTTTTTCTTCTATTTGGTGATGTGTGGAGAAATTTTTGGTTGTCATAACTTAACTTGAGGCAGGAGTAGGGATATTACTGACAGTAGATAGCAGCCATTGGTGCTGCTAAATGTTCTAGATCTTAGTTAGCAATTACAATTTACATTAAGTGTTCTAATTTTTTTAAAATTACCTTAAAATTTAACGTGAGAGCTGGGCATGGTGATACACATCCGTGGGAGACTGAGGCACCAGGAGTGTTGCTGCAAGTTTCAGACCAGACATAGTGAGTTCTAAGCCAGTCTGGATTACATAGTGAGACCTTGTCTCAAGAAAATTAAAAAAAAAAATAGAGAAATTACCCATAATTTCTTCATAATCCTAATAAATTTGTTTTAAAAAATTGTGGTTTTGGTTTAAAAAAAGGGGTCAAGTTTAAAATAACCCTTGTTTAGCTATCATAGCAAAATAACCATGTAGTTTGCAGTCAGGTTGAGGTGGCACATGTCTGTAATCTTAGTACTCTGGGAGGATCAGAAGTTTTGAAGTTCCCTGGGGCAATTTATTGACTTTGTGAGAACCTATTTTGAGAGAGACAGACTTAAGATAGTTTAAGACAATGTTATTTTGTAAAGTAACTTGAAATTTGATCTAAAACACAATGAAATTTGACCTAATCGAGTACATACTGGGATGTAAAATTTTGTTCATTTTGCCTAGCTTCTTAGCCAAGTTGGAAATGTACTTTCTGGTTTCTACCCCAGCAGAAGTTATTGTAAGAATCATGGTTTTCCATGGGTCCTTACAAGCAAAATTGCCTTTTTTCTTTAGGTTTGTGTAACAGGACTCCCCTATACTACCATCCTCTTGGGGGGTGGGGGAAGGCATCAAAACTTTATTCCTTGTCAAGATAGGATACTTGGGCTGGGGGTTTAGCCCAGCTGCACAAGCCCCTGCCTGGCAAGCACGAGGTGACGAGTTTGATCCCTGGTACCAAAAAAAAAAAAAAAAAAAAAGATACGATACTTAGTGAACGTCAGGTTCTAGGCTCCCCAGGACTGTGCTCCTTCAGAATTTGTCATGTTACAGAACAAAGTCTAGGAAGGTTTTGCAAATTTAGAGAGGCTTCTGTAAGCTATTTGTATTCGCTGTAATTTATTTCTTCTGAGTATGTGTATGTTCATTTCTTGTAGTGTTACTGCTACTTGCTTAGCATTGTTACAGGGAGAACGGGAGAAGCAGGTTGAGGACCAGTTTCATTTTTTTCTTTTTAATTAAAATTTTTTTATTAGTACATGTTTGTAATACATAATGAGTATATTCATTATGGGGAATAGATAGATACAGATATTACATCTTCATTCTTTCTCACTCACTTCCTCTCAGGGATTAATTTTAAATTACTGGTAGAACTAGATTTAGATGCTTGGAAATGACACTTAAAATTTTGAGACTTGCCACTTGTGGTGGCACATACCTGTAATCTCAGCATTGAGGATTCAGGAGACTGAGATAGGAGGATCACTGAGTTCCTGGCCATTCTGAACTACGAAGTGGGACCCTGTTTCAAAAAACAAAAATCTATGTTTCAGGAGAAACTTAAAAAACTAGTAAGTACATTTGGTTTTCTGTGTGAAATGTAGTTGTATTACTGTATACTTAATTTCTAGTTTTACATAGAGGGACCTATGTATTTTGTACTTCGAGTAGAACCTGTTTTATTTTCCTTGACCATTTTCCTACAGATATTTGTCAGGATACCAATCAAGTTCTCTTCAAATGCTGCCAGGGATCTGAAGAGGTCCCCTGCAACAAAGCAGTTCCTGTAAGCCTTTCTGAGGATCCCTGCTGCCCACTGCATTTCCAGTTGCCTCCTCAGATGTATAAGCCCGAGCAGGTACTGTCTGTGCCAGACGATCTGGAAGCCGGCCCCATGGATCTGTACTTGAGTGCTGCTGAGCTCCAGCCCACTGAGAGTTTACCACTGGAGTTCAGTGATGTAAGTTAGAGAAGCTCTGCTCTGATTGGCCCTTGAGACAAGGCCATTATTCATGGTGAGAATAGTCTTCTGTGATAGGAGAATTGATAACAGTTTTGAAGTGATACAGATATATGGTTGTATTTGTATGTTAGCATGTTCATTTAGAGACTTTCTGGCCTACTTTTTTTTTTATATAGTTCCTATTTTTACATATATTTTTGGAAAAAAATACATTTTTGGACTGTAATTCACACAGCATAAATTTTACCCTTTACCTAGTACATGAGTCACTCATTTGTTTCACAGCAAGACAAATATCACCCACTACTCTTTAATTTCAGAATATTTTTATCACCCCAGAAAGAAAGCCAGTATTTTAGCAGTCACTTCTCATTTTTTCCTTCCCTTCCTAAGCCCCTATTAACTACTGACATACTTTTTGTCCCTAAGTTTTGCCTATTTTGGCTTTTTCCATTTTGCATAATTTTTTTTTTCCTTCAGTGCCAGGGATCGAACTAATGACCTTGTGCTTGCCAGGCAGGCACTTATGCCACTGAGCTAAATCCCCGGCCTGCATGTTTTTAAGGTTCGTCTGTGTTGTAGTGTGTCTTAATACTTCATTCCTTTTTGTGGCTGAATTTATTGCGTTGGCATATCTCTTTATCCCCTTTTTTGGTACTCCTGAATTGAACCCAGGGCCTTGCATGTGATAGGCAAGCATTCTAACTGAGCTACACACAGCCTGTATATCACACTTTTTAAATCCAGTTGATGGGTATATGAGCCGTTTCCATTTTTTGTCCCTTAAGGAATATTGTGTTATAAATTTTTGGGTGGACGTGTTTCCAATTCTCTAATTACCTCAGTATATACTTAGGGGTGGGCTTTATTTTTAACCTACTGCTTACATTTTAATGAAAAAGTGAAATTGTTCCATATTGATACTTCTAAAACTGTCTACGAGTTTCTACTGGTATAAATTTCTTTTTTTGAGTGCACAAGAAGGGAAATTATAAAGTAAGGGAAGTTGGAAAGGCAAGATGATTGTTGGATTTGGTAGAATTTAAAGATTCCATAATGATCCATAAGGTGATTGTTACGATTGATGAATGATTTACTAGAATTTGAAATGAATTTTGATTTCTGTAGAAATTGGCACTTTTTTCCTTTTCTTTCTTTCTTTCTTTTTTTTTTTTTTTTTTGGGAGTCAGGGTTTTTCTTTTTAGTGTAGGCTGGCCTTTACCTCACTTTTTAACCAGGCTGGCCTCGAACTCGTGGTGATCCTCCTGCCTCAGACTCCCAAGTGCTGGGGTTAAAGGGGTATGCCGCCACACCTGGCTGAAATCAACTGTTAACAGTGTAAACTTGTATTTTGGTTCTATAATATGCTTCTCATTTTCAAATTAGTGTGTCCTCTATAAGTAAGACCTCTAAACTTGGCTGTGTGTATTGTTTTAATTTTTGATGTGTTGATAGTTTTTTTGTGTGTTAGTGAACTGACTAGAACAGCCGTAAATTCCTCAGATATTTGCATGTGGTGCATTCCTGTAATGCAAGTGCTCTGGGAGGCTGAGACAGGAGGATCATAAGGTTTGAGCCCAGCCTAAGCAATTTTAGCAACTTAGCAAGACTCTGGCTCTTAAAAGAAGGACTGGGAATATAGTTAGTGTACAATCCTGGGTTCACTCCTCAGTGTAGTCAAACAACACCACACAGTTGGGTCAAGATTCTTGCTTCCTAAACACATCTCTTTATGCTTCCTCATTAGCACTATGCTGCTGCTTGATTTTAGGAATCAGCTGACATTCCATCTGTTTTGTGACTTTGGCTTCATCCTCAGTGTTCTGGATAAAGGTCTTTTATTTTTATGAAGATAAATTTTTTAGATTTCATAAAAATGTTTCTTGCACGTGCCCACATGTTTAAACCACAGATCTAAATGGAAAGTTCAGTACAGGTTGCAAGATTGCCAAGGGTAGAAACAGGGTTTGGGTGGCTGCCGTGATCTCTCTCTACGAAAAATGTAACAGGACAGAGGAATAACTGAAGGAGACAGAGTGGAATTGAGAATAAATTGATTCTAACTTTTTTGCCTTCTTTTTAAAAAACATAATAGCTGGGTATGATAGCACATGCCTGTGGTCTCAGCTGCTTGGGAGGCTGAGGCAAGAGGATCACTAGAATTCAAGAATTGACCTGTTGGACAACATAGCAAGAACTTGTGTCAAAAATAGCAAAAAACCAGAAGTTATAATATACTTTTTTGTAGGCTCATCAAGCCTTGAATTTTCATTACGGATTTTATTTTATTTATTTATTTTTGTGGCACTGGGGATCGAACTCATGACCTCGCGTTTGCCAGGCAGGTGCTTACACCACTGAGCTAAATCCCCTGCGGTCCTGAATTTTCATTACTTATAATAGAAAAGTATGTTTGTGTGTATTTGTGTATACATGTATGTATACATTTTTTGTGTTACTAGTGATTGAACTCAGGACCTTCTCAGTGAGCTATGTGCTTTTTCATTTTTGGAAGTTTTACCTTTTTTTTTTCCATTCTTTTTGAGTCGGTCTCTCTCTGTAGTCCAGACTGGCCTTGAACTTATTGTGTAACCCAGGCTGGCCTTGAACTCATGTGGATCCTCCTGGCTCAGTCTCCTGAGTGCTGGGATTATAGGCATATACCACTATGCTTAGCAAGTTTTTCCTTACTAAAGTTGTTTTCCTTTCATGGCATTGGAGATTGAACCCAGGACCTCATGTATATTACGCAAGTGGTCTAATGCTGACATATGTCCCTGGCCACCATACTAGTGTTTATTTCCATATACGGAGCATTCTTTTTCTTTTTTTGGAACCAGGGTTTCATTTTGTAGTCAAGGCTGGCCTTGAACTCACTGTGTAGCCCAAGCTGGCCTCGAACTTGCTGCAGTTCTCCTGCCTCAGCTTCCTGAGTGCTGGGATTACAAGGGTGCACCATGACTGGCAAGAGCATTTTCTTTCTGGGTTAAATCCTTAGAAGTTAATTTCTTTTTTTTTTTTTTTT